>PVJA010051361.1:0-12870 GCA_004027025.1 Myocastor coypus | reverse complement strand
TTTTTAATTTTTTTATTTATTATTTTTATTCTTGTTTCAGAACCTTTGTTTATTCACTCATTTTTATGGCTGTCTCAGCCCACCCAAAGGTCAGGGCTGGCGCAGCATGTGGGGCCGGGGATCGAACCGCAGTCCCTGAAGCCGCCCAAGCTTCCCCAAGCAGGGGCTTTAGACCACTGAGCCATCCCGCTGGGCCCCAAAAAAAATGTTTTAAAAGATAAATGAGTAAAAATGTAATTCAGACATATTCAGACAATTCACTAAAAAGATATAAAATTAACGTGCAGAAACCAATTTTGTGCTCTCGCTCTCTCTCTCTCTCATATGCTATAGGTATGAAGGAACTTACTTAAAGTAGCAGCAAAATCTAGGAAACTACCTGCAAATAACAGGAAATGTACAGGCCCTCTATGTAGAAAATTTCAAAACAAAAACCAAAGGACCCCCCCAAAAAGCTTCACATGAGTAGAAAAATTATGCTTCTCTTAGCTAATACTTCAACACAATATTGGTATTTTGAACTTGACAAGTTAATTCTCAAGTATTTACTAGAGTTAGGGGAGGAATAGGTAAGGAAATTCTGCAAAGAAGAGAAATCTATGTCAGTATGAAAGATGGAGAAGTCTTTGCCCTCATATATTTTTTAATCTTTTATTTATTCATTTATTTGACATAGCATCTCACTATGCAGCTTGGACTCACAGTGACCCTCTGTCTCAGCCTCCCAAATGCTGGGATTACAAGCATGTGCCACCATGCCGAGTTTTCATGGCTGGCATAGCTGTGCCCAGGGTTAGCACAGCATGCGGTACTAGGGATCGAACACAGGTCTTTGCACTTGCCAGGCAGATGCTGAGACCACCGAGCTATCTCTGCAGCCCCAGCCCTAAAAGATACTAAAACACAGTATAAAGTTCAGTAACTAGAACAATGTGGGTTGACTTTAAAGTGACCACAAATGTCAACAGAACAGATAGAGATCGTCTAGGGTACATCCAGATGTATGCAGGAGTTTCAAGGAGTATGTGATAAAGGGGACATTATTAAATCAACATTTGTAAGAGAGACTGTTCAGTAACTAGTGCAGGTGTAGGAGGGAAGCTGTCAGGAATAAAACAATTCAAATCTCACTATACTAAGGTATTAAACCATACCTTTAAATGCAAAAACGTAAACTAAAATTATTACAATAGAACTAAGGAAATTTTAGCTGGGCATGGTGATGCACGCCTGTAATCCCAGTGCTTGGGAGGCTGAGGCAGGAGGATCGGTGTGAGTTCGAGACCAGCCTGGGCTACAAAAGTGAGCTCAAGGCCAGCCTGAACTGCCTAGTGAGACCCTGTCTCAAAAAGACAACAACAAAAACAAAAACCTAAGGAAATTTCTTCATAACCCAAAAGGTCCTTGTAAATGTGACTCAAGATGTTGAAGCCAAGCCAGGTGTGATGGTGCACACCTGGAATCCCAACACTTGGGGGGTTGGGTGCTGAGGCAGGAGGATCCTTAAGAGTTCCTCAGTGTTCGAGACCAGCCTGGGCTACAAAGTGAGCCCAAGGCCATCCTGAACTGCATGGCCTGACCCAAACAAGCTGAGTGCGTAACTCAGTGACAATGTCCTGGGCTCAGTCCCAGGACTGACAAAAGAATAATCTAGAAGCCATTGAAAGAGTTCAAGTATTTAAAAATAAAAATTCTGTATATGATTAATAAATGAAATACCATAACTGAAGTAAAAAAAAAAATGACAAAGCAGGAAGAATATTTTTAATTCACACTACAAGCAAAGTGTTCTATATACAAAGCACAAATGAGATTAAAAATCCGGGCTGAGGATATAGCTCAGTGGCATAAGCACCTGCCTAACAAGCATGATGTTCTGAGTTCAATCCCTGGTACTGAGAATAAATAAATTAAAAACACAACAAACGAACAGAAAAGCATGTAATGAACATGAACATGTATATTTATGTATTCAAAAATTTAAGTGTCAATCTATTTTTGAGATTATAGAGGCCTGGCAGGATGTCTCAGTGGTCTAAAGCGCCTGCTTGGAAAAGCTTGGGCAGCTTCAGGGACTGCGGTTCGATCCCCCGCACCACATGCTGCGCCAGCCCTGCCCTCGGGGCAGGCTGAGCGGGCCATAAAAATGAGTGAATAAACAAACAAAGGTTCTGAGCCAAGAAAATAAATAAATAAATAAAATTTTTAAAAATCCTTTAAAAAAAAGAGATTACTCTGCCGGGAGTGGTGGCGCACGCCTGCAATCCCAGCACTGGGGAGGCTGAGGCAGGAGGATCGGTGTGAGTTCGAGACCAGCGTGGGCTACAAAAGTGAGCTCAAGACCAGCCTAAACTGCACAACGAGACCCTGTCTCAAAAAAGACAAAAATAAATAAATAATAAATATAAAAATAAAAAAAGAGATTACAAATTATTACAATTCTATGCAGGCAATTCAGTAAGATCTTCAATCTAACAAGGCACACATTCTCCATCCAGCAATCCCTTTCACATTTTTTGTATTTTAGGGAAATGTCTACAGGATATTCAGGGTCTCACTACTAAATCAGACTCGTAACAACCTGCCTATTTATAGCCTTGTAAGGATCTATAAATGTAAGGATCCGTTGATCTTACTTCGAACCGTTCAACCCCGGGAAAACGGTGCTAGTAATGAGAAAAGCAGACAAGAAGAAAAGCTGGGCTTCGTGGTCCTCAGTCTTCCTGATTGGCAAAACTAACTCAAATGCACACACACACACACACACACACACACACACAAATGATCCTTTATTTATACTTCCACAAAGTTTGCTTCCCATGACACAAGGCTATCCAGCAACCAATAGCTGGCCTGAACCAGACAGGATGTTTTTCTCAGCACTAGGGTGGCTTCCTGCTCCAGGCTGGGAGGCCCAGTCCCACCTACACACACTTGATCAATTTCCTGGCTTCCAGCGGCTCACAGCACAGCCTCCCAAGAGCTGGGATTACAGGTGTACACCACCACGCCCAGTCTCAGTTGCCACCTCGGCACGCCCCAGGAGCGAGGCACGCCCAGGTATCAAGCACCCCCCACCCCCACCCCCACACCCGCCCCTCTACTTGCTTGCAGGTGCTTTATCCGCTGAGCTATTTGGCCAGCCCCAGTAATCCTTTTTAAACATATTTATTCTATGAAAATATTTGACATTACAATGATCTAGTAATCAGCTTGATGATAGTAATATGCCCAATTGATATCCGGAGAAGCAGGAAACAAGAAACAGAGCCCAGGGAGGGCTGCTGTCTGTTGTAGGTCCCAGAAAGCTGGGATTTATGCCTGCAGATAGCAGCTTCCTTTGCGGGCGCCCTGTTTATTGACCTGATGTTAAGGGTTGTCACCTCTCCTGCTCCTTGGTTATCTGTTAGCATCTGTGTGAGCCTACTGTTAGGCAAATGGTAGAAGACAGAATGATTTGGAATCTGTAGTTTCCCACATTCCATAGCCTGCTTCTAGCCCTCAATAAAAGTGAGCTGTTTCTGCAGCTCTGGGCTCCCTTTGAGAGAGACAAGTCTCTTAGTCCTGTGAAGCATATTCATCGGGTCTTCTCGTCATTTCTTTCGGCACTTACACACAACATACAACACTTGATTTAATTATTCTGCAAGGTGCACATGTATAATAACACTCCATATTCATAAATAAATGCACTATTATCAATCAAACATAAAACCAATCAGTTTAAAATGACTCAAGTTGAAAGAGTTTTCTCTTCAGCATAACTTGCAATAGCATGATTGGGAACAGTCTAATATTTACTAGTATGAAATTAGTTAAATGGATCATAATTTGTCTGTGTTATGGAATACTATGCAGCCATGAAAAGAAAACCACATAGAAAATAAAGAATGTTCTATGTACTATATGGATATTGAAAAATTTCTATGATATTTTGAAATTGTTTTCTTTTTAATTTTATGTATTTGGTACAGGTTCTCATTATGCAGCTTGGACTTACAGTGATCCTCTTGTTTTCAAGCTCCTCAACACTGGGATTACAGGCATGCACCACCATGCCCAGACTTAGTGGCTGGCCCAGCATGCGCAGGGCTAGGACCTGCCACCCCTGAAAAGAGGTGAAAGCCACAAGACACACAGCAGAAGGCACTACGTGCTCCTGTGTGAAAAAGGGAAGAATGGTGTGCTTATACGTGCTTGTGTGTGTGTGTATAACTATATTTTTCCCATCATGTTATATTTATAACATAAATAAATAAACTTTATTTATTTATGTTATGGCCAGTTCAGCCTGCCCTGGGGTGGGGCTGGCATAGCATGTGGTGCCAGGGATTGAATCACAGTCCCTACTGTTGCCTAAGCTTGCCTAAGCAGGCCCTTTAGGCAGCTGAGCTATCTCACTGGCCCTTTTGCATACGTTTGTCTGAAGTGATTCTGAAAACTTAGCAATAATGAGTTGGAGAGGGAATAAAGGAGGGGTAGATATGAGAGAAAAACAGGACAGGGAGAGACATTTGGGGTTTTGTTTGCTTTCTTTGAGACAGAGTCACGGGCTGGCCTTGAACTCATTATATAGGCCAGGTTGGCCTCAAACTCACAGCAGTCTTCCTGCCTTGACCTCCCAAATGCTGGAATTATAGACATGCACCACCACACTTTGCAGGAAAGGTTTTTTAAGCTTTTAAATGCATTTGTTTTTATTACTTTTTAATTTACTATTTAAATGAATGAATATTTGAGTTGCATATATTTATAAGGTGCAGTGTGATAATTTGAAATCTGTATGCAATGTGTGACAACCACATCAGGGCAGCCAGCATGGCCATTTCCTTGTATTTTCTTAAATTTTAAAAAACAGGGGCCCGGCGGGATGGCTCAGTGGTCTAAAGCGCCTGCTTGGGAAAGCTTGGGCGGCTTCAGGGACCGAGGTTCGATCCCGGCACCACATGCTGTGCCAGCCCTGCCCTTGGGGTGGGCTGAGACGGCCATAAAAATGAATGAATAAATAAACAAAGGTTCTGAAACAAAAAAATAATAATAATTAATAAAATAACATAAATTCTTTTTTTTTTGTCTTTTTGAGACAGGGTCTCACTATGCAGTTGAGGCTGGTCCTGAACTCACTTTTGTAGCCCAGGCTGGTCTTGAGCTTGCACCAATCCTCCTGCCTCAGCCTCCCAAGTGCTGGGATTACAGGTGTGAGCCACCATGCCCGGCTCAATAAAATAAATTCTTTTAAAAACAATTAATGAATTTTGTGATGCTAAGGATTGAATTTAAGGTCTTCACACTGAAGTACATCCTGACTCTCTCTCTCACTCTCTCTCTATATATATCTATAGATATATAGATATATCCATAGATAGATAGATAGATAGATAGATAGATAGATAGATAGATAGATACATAGATATAGTATTTACATTGCAGGTTCCATCCCAGGCACCACATGCCATGATGGCCCCACCCCTGGGTTTGCTGAGCTGCCCACGGAGACCAGCTGTAGCATTGCATGTCTGTAATCCCAGCCACTGGGGAGGCTGAAAACAGGAGGATCACTCTGAGTCTGAGCTGTGTAGTGAGACCCTATAGCAAATGGATAAATTTAAAAACAAAATTAAATTGAGACACTAAATTTCCCAGGCCAGGCTTGAATTTGCAATTCTCATGGCTCTGCTTCAGAGGGTGTTGAGATTATAGTTGTGTGACCCCAAACCCGGACTGACTATATTACTCATTCAACTATTAAATATATAGGGGCCAGAGAGATAGCTCAGCAGTCTCCTGCTTAGGCAAGCACAGGGACCACGGTTCAATCCCCAGTACAATATGCCATGCCAGTGCTGGCCCCAGGGTGGGCTGAGCTGGCCACACACACACACACATATACACAAAGAGGCACTAAAAATAAAAATTAAAAAATTAAATATATGGGGGCCCGGCGGAATGGCTCAGGGGCCCGGCGGAATGGCTCAGTGGTCTAAAGTGCCTGCTTGGGCAGCTTCAGGGACCGCGGTTCGATCCCCGGCACCACATGCTGTGCCAGCCCTGCCCTCGGGATGGGCTGAGTCAGCCATAAAAATGAGTGAATAAGGTTCTGTAACAAGAAAAAATAAAATAAAATAAAATAAAATAAAAATTAAAAAAAAATTAAATATATGTAACCATAAAAAGTTGCATTTAGAAATCAAATAATATGTTGTTATGGTTTATGTCTAGTTGTCCCCCCAAAGCCTCATGTAATCACTGGGTGGGGACTTCTATAGATTGAAACCTGACTCATGAGTCACAGGGATGTTTTAGTACTGATGGGATTATCAGTCTGAGTAGGGCTGGGACTATGGGTGTGGTCTAGGGCGGATATCCTAAGGCAGAGAGCCTGATAGGAATATAAAGAGAGACAGAGAGACAGACTAGAGCGGTGGCTATTGAGGGTAAAAGGCAACTGCTGCCCTGTTTAGTTGGCTACCTCTGCCACTGCCATGAACTGGATGCTCTCTACCCTGTTCCACTCAACCTTGGGCCAGCCAAATATGGGCTGAAACCTCCACGAACTGTGAGCTAAATAAACCTTTACTTCCTTGATTTTGAGTGTCGGGTATTTGTCCCAGCAACGAGTAAAAAGTGACTAAGACACATGGACATGCCTAAAGTAGGAAGCAATGTTCCTACGCCCTCATCCATCACTCCAGAAGCGTCAATATCGGCGATCTGTCCCTAAGAAGCACATAAGAGACTTAAACTGTTGGGCAAGGCAAGCGCTGTGTTTTGAGTCCCTGGAATTATGTTCTGGGGCTTCCAAATCCACTTAGGCCGTAGATAAACGACCTGCATCCTCACAAGGACCTCGCCTCTGCTTACACAGCACACTCCTCCTGCAGAAGCTGTTATATTTAAGTTGGACGTCAAAAATAACCTCAAACTAGGTAACAATGAAAAAGTGAATAGTAGAGGCCATTAGCACCTAATGGGATGAGCAATTTTTAGATATGAAATGAAGACATTAACATTTCAACAAATTAAAGTTTTTTGTACCTATGAAAAATACTTGGCAGATAGCACCGCAAAACTCAGCCAGCCAGGGCACCTGAGTTACACACATAAAACGTTGCAAAGCGTTATGCTTTGATTTCCATGGCCAAGATTCCATTTTCTAAATACAGCCTGGCATTCTACTGGGACAGTGAAGCAAACCTCACATTGCAGGGGCTCACCCAGAATCATGTCCCTTCTTGTTAGAAAATTCCTTAAAGGGAAGAAAATGAATGTTATAGTTATTAACAAAAAGTACACAGCCTCTCTGTTTCAATATAAAGCCAAAGGGCTCTTGCCAAATCAGCAGCTGGCATTTTAATTCATGTGTCCCAATAAAACACAGCCAAATTCAGCTCACTCTCATAAAAGCAGTGCATATATGTGAGAAGAAACCTTAGAAATCAGCATGTTTATACATGCGATCATTCACTCAAATAACCTGCGCTGTCGATCGAGTGTCTCTGCACGTCAGGTAAAATTAAAAAATAATAGGCCTGAGAAAATTAATGACAATTTCTAGCTCTTGAGGAGTTGACATTTAAGGTTAAGGCAACTTTTTTTCTAACTTGAAGAATCTCTAGGGGTATCTGGAGGTCAGACTAGTTTTTCTTCTTTTCATTATATCCAGTATAAGGCATTTGTACAAGGAAGTAAATATTTTGTAGTTATGGGTTGGCAGTGGTCTATTGTTACATCAGGGCTTTTCACATAGCAAGGTTGTGGGATTAGATGATCATTTCTGAGGACTCTAGTAATTCTGAATATAATATGTCGTTTTGCCTCTCAACCGCCGGCATTTTGCAGGCTAGGAAAGAGTTGACAATGTAATTCAACAACTTTCCTAGGACTGTATGTAACTAAAGCCAGATCTATGTCTCTAGTACTTCCCATTCCTACTCTACAGAACCCAGCTGGATCTGTCAAAGCACAAGATAGAGAAATTATAATTTGCATTAATACTGGAAGAATGCATGATATTCATTTGAGAGTTAAAACTTCAGGCCTGGGGATATAGCTCAGGGGTGTTTGCCTGCCTGGCAAGCCCAAAGTCCTGAGTTCAACTCCTGGTACCGAAAGACAAATTAAATTAAGTTAAATTTTTTCAAAAGTCCTTCAATCGCTCCACGCAGAATTTGTTGGAGGTAATCATACTGTAAGTGCAGACATATTTCTGAGGTCCATGAAGCCTATGAATAATATTGAGTAGCTCAGTTTGGGTCATTACAGTGTCTTACATTAAAATGATCAATGCATAAGTGAAGTTAATTTTTTCCCCATTGCATTTCTTTGCCTTTTACCCTCAAACCTTCTTATAGTCTTATTTCTTTTGTTTGAATAGTTTTGTTTTATGTCTTTTGACTATTCATTTGAAGTCTATTTTTAAATATGCTATGGTATTTTTATATTATATGACTATGCTTTTAAAAGGCATCTAGGGGCCGGTGAGATAGCTCAGCAGTCTAAAACACCTGCTTAGGCAATAGCAGGGACCACGTTTTGATCTCCGGCACCACACATGCTGTACCAGCCCCACCCCAGGGCAGGCTGAGCAGGCCATAACATAAATAAATGAAGTTTAAAAAACAAAAAATAAAAGGCACCTAATCTTTCTTCCTGTAGCCCATCGGTGTGACTTTCCCTACAACATGTTCTCTGCCACTTAAGCCTTCTGAGAAGCAACAGCCACTCTTGGGGAAATGATCAGTGCCTAGCTGACTGACAGCAAAGTACAAACCCTTCCAATGACACACGTAACCTGTGGTAAAGGAGATAATATGAGTACAGTCCCAAGATTGAATGTAGCACTGACTGGCAGTAAGCTTTGAAGACCTTGGACTGTGGAGTCAGATCATAAAACCTGAATCATGTCTCTTAGAGAGATACTCTTATAATTCACCCATAAACCACTAGGAAATGGAGATAGGTTTCTACCCCTTATAATTTCTTTTCTGTATTTGAACATTTAGGTCAGCAGTAAAGAGTTATTAAGCAGGAATGAAGGAGAAAAAAAAAAAAAAAAAACAAGCTCTTCCCAATGTAGTTTTTACTAGTGCCCGGGTAATTGGAACACAGAACATCACACAAAAAGAAAATAAATATTAGCATATCTTAAATTGGATTTCAGATGAAAATTAGAGCATACTTTATATAGTTTTATTATACCCCAATGGCATGACATTATGCTGCGCCCTTCACGTTATGTCATACACTGAAATGAAGTTAGGGAACTGGACATGGTGCTCATGCTTGCGATCCCGGCAGCTGGGAAGGCAGACACGTGTGGACTGCAAGCAACGCTTATTTCTGGAAAACTTAATAAATAAATGAAGTCAGCGGCAAAAATTATAGTGTAGGTCACGATCCAATGAATCATGAAGTGCTGGTGTGTATTTTGTGGCCTACTTTGACCTAGCAAAAAAAACGGTTTTTGAAGTAAGCCAGACCCAGGATTTCACATGGGCTCTGCTCTGTGGAAACTGATCCCTGCTATGGAATCATGGAGCTATGCAACCTTCGCCAAAATCCTGAGTGAGATCAAAGTAACGTTATCATCAGTTACAGTGGTTAGTGTGGCCTTTTGGCCGGAACCACCATCTTCCAGGTAGAGATGAGCACTTAAATGTAGGCCTCCCAGAAGTGACAACCTGTGCTAAATATATCATAATTTGCCAAAATGACTAACACAAAGGGCACGAGAAGGGGAACCCGGTATATGTTCTCCAGGCCTTTTAGAAAACATGGGGTGGTTCCTTTGGCCACATACATGCAAATCTACAGAAAGGGTGATATTGTAGACATCTCATGGGAATGGGTACTGTGCAACAAGGAATGCCTCACACATGCTACCGTGGCAAAACAGGAAGAGTCTACAGTGTTACCCAGCATGCTGTTGGCATTGTTGTAAACAAGCAAGTTAAGGGCAAGATACTTGCCAAGAGGATTAATGTATGTATTGAGTATATTAAACTCTCAAAAAGTCATGATAGCTTCCTGAGACATGTCAAGGAAAATGATCAGAGAAAGAAGGAAGCCAAAGAGAAAGCTACCTGGGTTCACCTGAAACACCAGTCTGCCCCTCCCAGAGAAGTGCACTTTGTGAGGACCAATGGGAAGGAGCCTGAGTTGCTGGAACCTAGTTCCTATGAATTCATGGCATAAACTGGAGACGTTGCTTTGCTATTCAGCATCTAATTGTCAGCTTGAGTGTTCTAGGTCCTACATAAAAATAAAAGCATCCTGTGCTGTAAGGGTGGTTTTCTTAGTTGAAGAGGTATGTGGTACCTTCTTACCTCAGAAATATTATCAGCAGATTTTCACTGTAGCTAGTAATTGTGTCTGCTCTTTACTCTTCAATGTGTTTCTTGCTGATAGGTATTGCTGAGGTATTGTGCAGCTATATACCCAAATAATCAAATATTTATAAAATATATTGGCTTGAAGATACTGTAAATCACCATAGGAAAAAGATGTATCCAAATGAATGGAAGTCTGGGGCCTGGCAGGATGGCTCAGTGGTCTAAAGTGCCTGCTGAGGAAAGCTCAGGTGGCTGCAGGGACCGCGGTTCGATCCCTGGCACAACATGCTGTGCCAGCCCTGCCCTCAGGGCAGGCTGAGTGGGCCATAAAAACAAACAAACAAAATTTCTGAAACAAGAAAAAAAAAATGAATGGAAGTCATTTCAGAAACAAATGTAGGTCCATTTCAGTTAAATGAAGTGTTTAAAGCAAAAATAAATAAGTAAAATGGTTAGTGTGAAGATTAGTAACGATGGATGCAAGGTATCTGGAAGTAGAGTTTTGTATGTAGGCAATGCTTAGTATACCGGAATTTCACATGGGACATTTCACACAATACACACAAGGTACTTTGTTATTAAATTGAATTGATTGGGGGCCCGGTATGGTGGCACATGCCTTTAATCCCAGCACTTGGGAGGCTGAAGCAGGAGGATCAGTGCAAGTTTGAGACCAGCCTGGGCTACAAAAGTGAGCTCAAGGCTAGCCTGAATTGTATAATGAGACTCTGTACCAAATAAATAAATAAATAAATAAATAAATAAATAAATAGATTTTGTAAGATCAACTGTGAATATTATCTAACTTCCAACTGCAGTGAGCAATTGAAAATATATGTTTACTGCTACAGACAATATAGTACTTTCTTTCCCTGTTCCTTAATGAAAAATCTATAGTGGGCCATAACAAACCTACTTCTACCTTCCTACTCAGTATTGTGATAAAACATCTACCTTTTCGGGGGCTGGAGAGATAGCTCAGTTGAATAAGCACTTGCCTGGCAAGCACAAGGACCTGAGTTCAATCCCTGGTTCTGAAAACAAAACAAAAACATCTATCTCTTCAGCATTTATGGCCTTTAAAGAAACAGACTTTAATATTAAGGCCTCTAATAAGGCAGTGACTTTTTTTATTTTTGAGATTGGTAGGAATATAATTAAAGGTTTGATCTTTACATGTAAAAAACCATCCTAGGGGTAGTAGAATGTTACTATAACTAGAAATATATTCGTCATAATTAGAGCACTTTAAATTGCCTGACAGCCGGGCATGGTGGTACATGCCTGTAGTCCCAGGAGGATCAATGTAAGTTTAAGACCAGCCTGGGCTACAAAAGTGAGCTCAAGGCCAGCCTGAACTGCATAGCCAGACCCTGTCTCAAAAAGACAAAAAAACAAAAAAAATTACCTGACAATTTGTGACATGTGGTTCTGGTGCAATTTACAAGTCGTACCCAGATGTTATTAGGTGTAGTTGTCACCTCATGGGTAATTATTTCTCATGCTCCTGAAGAAGCATCCTAAGATGCAGGTCCTCAATGAGCAAGGTTAAGAAGCTGGCTTGGAGTCAATACATCTAAGGAAAGTCATGCTTCTGATATCATCAACAGGCTTACAGACTGGTCAGGGACAGGAACCCAATATGTACTGTAAATTAAGGTCCTGTGTCCAGTGATCTTGGTGGGAACTTCCACATGATACAGGGAGAAAAAAACTGATCTTGGGTGGATGACGTCCACATGATATAAGGGAAAAATGATCTCCCGACCTGAAAGTCACCTGGGATGAGTTCGTGCTCTCTAAGACTGAAGAATTAATTTTAGGAACAAATGGAGGTTATGAGCAGGACATATTTACTTGGGGAAAGCAAACTCCTATCCAAGAGAGGGACAGGACGGGATGGGGAATGGGGGGGTGGGGCCAAAGTGGGCAGTTCCCCAAGGCAGTGGCTTTATCAGGGTAGTTAGTACATTATCTTAGGCAATTTGATTAAAATTATTTATACTAACAACTACGATTTCAAAGATCAAAAATGAAAAAGGAACAAGTAATAATTGTTGTTTCTCCAGACAGCTGAAAAAACAGAGCCGGCCCATCAACACGTTGCAGGAGAGAGATTTAGTCTTTAAATGCTGAGGATTAAAGCCAAGACTTCACTACCAGTGACTGACACTCTCAGCTGCAAAGGAAGAATTCTTAGATATCACTTAAAAATATAATCTCTGCATTTGGTAGTGTCAGGGTTTGTGTTTTTTGTCTGTCTGTTTGTTTGTTTTTGTACCAAGGATCAAACTCAGGACCTTGCACTTGCCAGGTGGGCACTTAAGCCTCTGAACTATCTTTCCAGCCCTTATAGTGCCTGTTTTTAAAAAGTCAAATTTCCGGGCCCGGCGGGATGGTTCAGTGGTCTAAAGTGCCTGCAGGAGGCTGCAGGGACCTAGGTTCGATCCCCGGCACCACATGCTGTGCCAGCCCTGCCCTTGGGGCAGGCTGAGCCAGCCATAAAAATGAGTGAATAAACAAACAAAGGTTCTGAAAC
>PVJA010051360.1:0-12878 GCA_004027025.1 Myocastor coypus | reverse complement strand
GACAATGACACATTTATGCAAATATGCTGGTATTTTAAGGAATACTTCAAATATAAACAGCATGTTGCAAAACAATCATAATGCGACAAAGTTTTACATAGTGTTCATATGTTATGCTGTACTTATCTTGGGAATTAGGTATCAAGCCTCATGTTTATTAATTTGTCTTTTCATTGCTTCAAAACTTGAGTTTTAAGAGGTTTTGTTTATTCTTAAAATGCAGTTATTCAGTTTTCTTTAGAGGGATGCATCTTTAAATTCACTTATCAGGTCCATCTATGATTGTGTGTGTGTGTGTATGTGTGTGTGTGTGTATGTGTGTGTGTGTGTGTGTGTGTGTGTGAGAGAGAGAGAGAGAGAGGGAGAGAGAGAGCGACAGAGTTTGGGGTAGATATCCATAATTAAAACTGAGTGTGTACAAAGCTTTTCTGTGGAACATGCGCTTTAGAAACCCTCTGTCCTCACCACTCTCTGCGCTCGTTTTCCTACCTGAGTGCAAGCTCTGTTTTGAATTTGCCGTGCTATTTAATATGGTGCAATAAACATGGCAAATGCTCAACAAACGTGTACACCGTGGCCCAGGACACTGGAAGAACGTCCTTTTCACCACGAATGCATTTCGCTACTCTCAACCTGCTGAGGTCTTTCTTGGCAGCCCGTCAGCAGACACTGCTGAGTGAATCTGAGATTAGGACAGAAATTGCCTGACACTGACCTCAGGAGGAGCAGTCACCAGTTATTTTCATTGTCCCAACTGTTTCTCTTACACAGACCTTCTATTTTCAGAGCAGAAAATTTGAAAATTACTAAAATTCTCCTGACATATCTCTAAAGTTAGCAAAAATCCCATAGAAAAATACACCAGCCAGTGTTCTCCAAGGCACAGAACCTTTCCTTTGCATTATGTACCCAGTCGGATGTATCAGACTGGAATAGTTCTGTGAGATCTGGTGAGTGAGGCTCCTTGCAAAGTGGTCAGCTATGTTTGTTTGTTTTTTTTTAAAGCTTTATTTATTTATGTTATGGCCGGTTCCACATGCCCTGGGGTTGGGGCTGGCATAGCATGTGGTGCCGGGGATCAAACCGAGGTCCTTGTGGTTGCCTAAATAGGTGCTTTAGACCGCTGAGCCATCTCACATGCCCTGACATGATCAGGTTTGTCGACATAAGTAGCTCAGCAGGCTGCTGCTCCTGAATCAGGACAGGAGAAATGAGAAAATCCCTCAGGGCGAGGTAATAGGAAGCAGCGCTATTGGCGCAGAGCTTTGCCTTGTGCAGGAGAAAGACTTTGCAAATGCCGCTGCTGCCTTTCGCTGAGCTTGGGCGTTCGGGGGTGACCTAGCTACAGTCTGAGAAGCCAAGCTTGTTTTTTTCTCGGTGCCCATTTTCCTGCAATAGCATATTTTTGATTGGACTGCACTTGAAAGCATAATTAAATGTTACAGAGACTCTCAGAACTGTAAACCATTCTCTCTTTCCTTTTTAATTTGACAACACAAACAAGTCTAATGTTTCATTCTGCTGGCTCCAGATGTCCATTGTGAATGTAGATGATGAGCCAGGAGAGCTGAAGCGTCCGCAGAGCCAATACTGGGAGGAAAATGAATCGCTGCACTTCCTGCAGGTGCCTCTGCCGCGGGAAGCTTTTCACTCTTAGGACATGTAATGGGTAGACAGCTGGCCAGAGAAAGCCTTGAGACCGTTTCGAAGTCTCTATACAATGCAAAGTGCTTCACGAAGTATTTCTGAAAGTGGAATTTTATAAAATATGGTTATGTACACTCTTTCATTTTTTTTTTAATTTCAATAATCCCAGGTTTTTTTCAAAGCCCCAAATACTATTTTTAAGAATCAGATAAATACCAGTATTTGGAGTTCTCGTGGGGAGAGAGCTTTCCATTTGGCCCTGAACTTGGAAGATGTAGAAAAGTGAGCAACAGTAAACATACAATGATTCTTTATCTTGACAATAATTACTGCTGACAACCTGATTCTTTTGAAACCATCAAGATGTCCCAAAGCCACACATCCATGTCCAGGCCTTTGAAAGGTCGGTGAGCAAGAACCAAGCGCATAGACAGCACTGGGGTCTGACTGGGAAGGAGTTGCTTGCTTTCATGATTAGTGTTTGAACCGAAACTCACAATCTAATTTTCTCAATCAAGAACTGAGATGCAGAAGACTCTATTGCTGCATCTAAACTGTCCAGTGAAATACTTATACCTGCAAAATCTGGAACCAGAAAAAGTGTATGCTCACCCTCTGCTCAGAACCCTGAGTGATGGCACTGTGTCTGCCTGAGTCCCCCTGTGACGATTCTGCTGGATTTCTATCTCCTCAAAGGTCCTGGCATTCTAAAACGATGTTCCCTTTCCAGTTCTCTACAAGACACTGATTCTTGCAGCACAGCTGGCCACAGCATGAAGAAAGCACACACATGGAGTCAATGCATGGGAAGAAGAGAAAATCTGCTGGCCGCCACAGCGGCATTTGCTTCGTGAACAAGACTGCTGGAGAAGCTAAATTTATCTCTGATGGGCAGAAACGAGGGCATTAAATAAATAATTTCAACTCAGAGAATTGAGCTTTTATATTTTTGTCAATATTTGGTTCAGATAACAGAGATATGCAAAATCACCATATGCCCACTTGAAAAAAAAAATAGACGCAAGTATGACTGAATAACTGCGGCATCTGAGGCAAAAGGTTCTCAATAAGAGACACGTCAATTTTGGAGTTACTGAAAAGGGCAAGGATATTCTTTGGAAGTGCTTTTCACAAAATAGTTTAGAAAAGAAATTCTTAATCAAATTGTACGTGATCTTCCTTCACTAACATGATCTCATATTAAAGAATCTCTTTCACATCAAATCTCTGACTTACCTAATATCCTCTGTTCTGTTTACAACTTTTCTAAGCCACATTTCTGGGTCATTACCTTATCCCAGGTTGTTCTGTCTGCAGAGGATTATATCTATTAGTCATAGGCTTGAAGAGCTCAGGACTCAAAACAATGTCTAATTGGTTTAATTTTAACAGAGTACAGTCAGAGAAATGAAAACCCCAGGGTTTACCAGAGATACCATACGCTAGGCCCTAGTGGGAGATGACTAAATGGCCTTTTCAAGGCTGCTGTCTTTTCACCTTTTGGTGTTTAATGTGCAGAAGACAAGGCAGACAAGAGAAAAACACAGAGACGAGTCAGGAGAACAAACAAAACTGTAAATCACTGGCCCAAGCTGGAGTCCACTGGACAAACCAGAAACCAGGCTCATGCTGTCTCTCAACATTCAGGGCATGTGGCACCTGGAGAAGAGACGGATGTATGTACCACAAAGCTAAAGCCCACGTCTGGGCTATGAGACAGAGGACCTGAAGGGCAACTGGGAGGAAATGGGATATCCTATGCTATTTGCTGCTCCACATCCCTCAGTTACCTAAAGGGTCAGGGAGCTTGACTAGGGACAGCACGTGTGTCAAGGTAAGACTGCCACCACGTGGATCCATTTCTTAGGCAAAAAAGTTTTTCTGTCTCAAGAAGAAGGCAACTGGAAAGTGGGGTTCCAAGTGAGCTAAGTGGTTGGGTTCAGATCCATTACACTGAATAATAACATAGTTATATAGTGGAGTTTGATCCAATTTAGACTTCATGTACCCTCTTCATGAACTTGTTGGTGAGGATCTGGCCCTGAGGGGTGGCTCTCCTCTTGATGCCTACATAACATAAGGACCCAACAGAGGATCAGAGTCTGGGGAGAAGTTTATTGTAGAAATCAAAAGCAGGACGCACTGGGAGACTTCTCACCAGGCAGCACATTTCATATCTCCCAGCAGTGTTCTGATAAGCCCTTATCACTCGCCTATCATTTTCCTTGTACTTCTTTTAGCTATAAATTTTCCCATGCCTTTGTGTCTCAAATTCCTGCCTCAGAGGTCATCAAGGGCTGTGATTTTTGTTTTGTGCTGGGACGATAGGAACTGAGAAGAGCTATTTTCCCCCTTGTCTCTACTTTCTTCTTTCTTTAGCTAATTTTCAAGGGCTCTTAAATCATGCACCCTTAGTCTTCCTTTTCTTTCAAACTTGTATAATGACAAAAACAGTAAAATATTGTATAGGTATAGATATAGGTACACAGTCATCTACTGCATAATGATATTTTGGTCAGAGACTGAGGTCCCTATAAATGTGTTCCAGTAGAAGTATAATGGAGATGGAAATCTCCTTTTGCCTAGTGATGTCAAAGTCATCCAAATATTGAAGCTGAATGCATTCCTCCCATGTTTTTGGTGATACTGGCATAAACAAAGCTAGTGTACTGCTAATTGTATGCAGACATAGCATACTCGTGTACTACATAATACCTGATAGCAATCCACTATGCTTATGTATTTACTATACTCTACATTTTGTCATTATCTTACTACCTATCGTTTACTGTTACATATAAGGCAGTGTTATATTGGTAGCGGTCATATATATCTCATGTCTACTGAGTATCTTGGTTGCTTCGAGAGTTATTGACATATGCTAACTAGTTTTGTGGAGAACATGTCATTATAATGTTTACACTGTGATAAAATTGCCTGATAATGTATTTCTCACAAAGTGTCCTTTGTTGAACAGTATATATTTATCCTCTAGTTCCATAGCTAATATGGATTATAGTTTATTAGTTTCTCTTAACATCTTCTCTGCCTCATGTAAGGAAATTCGTTCTATCTTCTAAGCATCCAGATTTGATGCTAATGCAATTAAACCCAGATTTAGTAAAGATGTGATGTGATAATGCTGCTTGTACTTATGGATATAAATTACTATCCAGTTAGTGATTTCAAGCAGAAAATGGGGCAATGCCAAGAAGGCAAGTATTGATGAACCAATGCAAATACAAATATACCATCATACTTTACAAAAAGCTCTTTTCATAGGTAGATTACCTAGAAGAAATGTGCATAACAGCTTATAAAGAAAATTTGCTAGGCTGGCAAGATAGCTCAGCAGTCTAAGTGTCTGCCTTGGCAAGCACGAGGACCTGGTTTTGATCCCTGATACCACATGCAGTGTAAGCCCTACCGCTGGACATGCTGAGCTGGCCAACTAAACTAGGCGTGGTTGTACATGCCTGTAATCCCAGCACTGAGGTGGCTGAAAACAGGAGGATCACTACAAGTCTGAACTATGTAGTGAGACCCTGTACAAAACACATACATTTAAAAAAAAATTCCACACATTTTCTTGCCTTCTTGTAATATTTTCCAATAATCTGTTAAGATTAAAAAATTCTATCCCAGAAGAACTGAAAATATCATATCATAGTGATATCTCTGCACCTATGTTCATAACAGCACAATTTGTGATATCCAGATTTTGGAAACAACCAAAAATGCCCATCATCTGAAGAATGGTTGAAAAAGATGTGGTGTTTTCATAAAATGGAATATTACTCAGCTATAAGGAATGATAAACTAGAAGACTTCATATATATGTGGATATATCTTGAACATATACTTATAAGTGAAATAAACCAGACCTACCTACATATGTAAATATCATATCATCTCCCTATTGTGAGAACTCAAAAGAAGAAGAAAAAATAAAGTTTGGGGTGTACCAGGAATCAAACTCAGGATCTTGCATTTTCTGTATCCTCAGCCTCTATAATTTTTTTTTTATTAGAGTGACTTAAATACAAAATGCATTTGGAAGAATTAAAAAATTGAAGGTTTATTGAAAGTGTTAGTGTTTAATCATTTGACCAATCTTACATACCTATATCTATTAATATAAACAGATTTGATGATGAAAATATGTAATACAACCATAGTTAAATATTTGTTCTTGTTTTGAAGTTCTGTACTGTATGTATTCTTATTTGTTACTCTTTTTTTATCTCTGTTTCTACTATTTTTACTCTTTAAAATAATATTTTAAATATTCAAAGAAAAAATAAAGCCACTATGATGGTTAAAAAAATAATAAGGTGTAACTTTTATGCAAAAATTGTGGATTTTTAAAAATCCATTGTAAGACATATACAGGAATTATACCATGTCCTATTCAGCTTAGTCTTTCTTATTCTAAGATGTAAATAAAATTCTTAGTGAGTTCTGCAGGAAAAGGTAATTGACTAAGCTGCAGCCCGTGGGTTGGCTTGAAGAGGAACTTCTGGGTGAAATAAAATATGAGGAGGAGGCTGGACAGGTTTTTAATAGGAAACTATTTACAGACATGGCCTAGAAAGAGGAGTTAAAAGAAGGACGCAGTATGAGTGACAGCTGTAACACAACTCTGTTTGAGTGTTTCCATCTTTTGTGTTTTGTGGACCATCGCGTGCCTCCGTATTTTATTTTTTTATATTTTTCTCGAGGCTCTTGAAAAGCACCACTCTTTCGCCCACAAACCTCAGGCTTCTGGAAGTCGATGGTAAGGCAGTGAACTCACGGAGTGAGGCTGAGAGAGAGGAAATAATTGAAAAGCTTGCTTGCTTATTAGGCAATAAATTACATCCCGGGATGGATGCCAAGGTGGGTTTGGAAGGACCACTACATCCTGACTTCTGAAAAGAAGGGATTTATTATTAAGGGGTCTTTGTATGAAATCTTAACTAATGAGGAGCGTGTCAAAGCTCTGTGGTTAAGCAGCTCCTGTGTGCAGTGGCAGCGAGGCTTGGAGGTCAGATGCTGTTGACATCTGTCTGGCAACGACCGTGCTGTTTGGAACCTCCTGCTAATCCGATGCTTGTCCAGGCTCTTTGGCTGTTTCTCCCTGCGTAGATCATGTTCTGCTGAATTGTGATGCCGAATAAGGGGAAGAGCTGCCCGAATGTAAAGGCGCTGTCAAATGCAGTGGCGCTTGTCTACCCAGTGGGTGTTTCTAAAACCAGATATAGAGTTTTGAGTATGGAGTGTACCATAATCAGAAGGATACATGAATTTAATGGCTTGCATACTTCTGCTCCAAGTGCAGAAGCAGAGACCAAAATTACGTCACTTACTTTGTTGAAAAAAAGAGTACATGCTAGTCATGTTTTAGCTGAGATGTTTAAGTAGCATATGTAATTAGTTGGGCTAGAAAAACATCAAGTGATAATATGAAGGAAAAAAACTACTACTTATGAATGCATTAGTCGATACTGATAAATATTAGAATTTACTGTTAGAACTAGTAGAGCATTGCATGGTATGTACTCTTATTTAAATTTTTAAACATCCTATGACATGGATGTTATGATTTCACTTTTCAAAGGAGGAAAAGTGCCGCTATCTTGGTGACAGAGCGCTTCACCTCCAGGGGTGGTTTTGTTCCCCTCAGAGATGTTTGATGATGTCCGGGGACATGCCAGGTTGACACAGCTGAGGAGAGATGATATTGCATCTGCTGGCGAGAAGAAGTCAGAGACGCTGGTGAATATTTTTAAATGCGCAAATGAAAATATCAATACTGCCAAGGTCAAGAAGTCATGTGTGAAGTATCTCTATCATGTAGCAGAACCAGCACTGCAGTGGTGGATACCAGACCAGCAGCCAGATTTGCTGACTCTCAGAGGTTGTATTTATTAACACAGGCCCCGTGTTTCTGTCTATGCTGGAATGGGGAAAAAAAAATTGCAAAAGGAACACTGTGTTTGCTTTTATTACTTCCTCCATGGTAGGTACAGGATGAGTGGTAACTCGCTGTGGTTCTCAGAGCAAGTACCTCCAACAGGATGTGAAGGAAATCTCAGTGAAAACAGCAGATGAAGGAAGCACAATGAGGATAGGGTAGATGGAAGGTTTTACAAAGGAAAAAGCTAAGGCAAGGGGTGAGAAAGGATGGCGGTCAGGTAGGCCCTTAACTACGCAACAGCAGTCTGAGTGTTGCGGCACGTGACATTGAGGAAAAGCGCCCACAAGATGGCGAGTAGAGGTGTAGGGACAGAAAGGCTTTAGTGACAGGCAGTGACCGACATGCGGATAGCAAGCCAGGAAAACACTGGTGGCCATGTGGACTCTGACTCCAGGTTATCTGCTTTTTAGGTTTCCATAGTAACCACATCTCTATATCATCTCATGCTCAGGAATTTTACAAGAAAGTGTAAGGTTTATATTTCCCAGATTCTGGTGGCCATCTGCCGGTCCTGGGACACTGTGGCTTAACATTCATCTTACTTCTCAGTTTGTTTTAACTTTGTTTTCATCTTTATGACCTTGTTTTCACTCAGTGGGTTTAGGGTTAGTTGCCTGGAGAGGGGTGAGGGAGTGAGTTTTATCTACAGTTTTGGTGAACTTAAGTGACTTTTAAAACAGAGGTACAAGGGAAAACTGAGTCTCTATTGCCCCATCATGAGCTCTCTGTCTGCATGAATGGCTATATACCCTGGATGACACCAAACCAACTTCACCTTGGGCTTCTACTTGGCCTTCACACTGAAGAAAAAATGAAGTTCAGCGCAAGCCTATATTCAAGATCATATAATTTCTGTAATAGTACACCTCTGCATTCAGAAGAAGAGGAAGAGGAACAAGAAGAAGAAGAAGAAGGAAAAGGAGGAGGAGAAGGAGGAGAAGAAGAGGAAAAAAGAGAAGAAGAAGGAGAAGGAGGAGAAGGAAGAGGAGGAGCAGTAGGAGGAGGAGGAAAAGAAGAGGAAAGAAAAGAAGAAGAAGAAGAAGAAGAAGAAGAAGAAGAAGAAGAAGAAGAAGAAGAAGAAGAAGAAGAAGAAGAAGAGGAAGGAGGAGGAGGAGGAGGAGGAGGAGCAAGTCGTGGCCTGAATGGTACTGGATACTACTGTTGATCCCTAAAACTTTCAAGAGTCCCCTCAAAATCAAAGTTTATTTCTAATAATGCTAACAGCATTACTTGTCTGTTTCTCTCTCATTCTTACACTGGTTGTGATGATTTGAGACAGAATAAAACATGCTTATGGGACTGGGAAGGTAGCTCAGTGACTTAAGTGCTTACCTGGAAAGCGCAAGGTTCTGAGTTCAATTGCCAGTACCACGCAAACAAAACAAGTGCTTGTGTCTACTTGTATTTTAAAACCTTCTCAACTGTAATATACTCCCATAGAAATACAAGCTCCTTTGAATCGATGTGAAGTGACTTGGGGCCTAGAAAATTTTAGAACTCATACTTTTGGAAAGTTCTTCTAAAATTGCTCAGACTTGATCACAATTCTTCCTGAGATCTTTTGTTTTTACTTCTGCTTATTTCCCTTTTCCTATTTTAGAACTCATGTTCTGAGATTCCACAGAAAAATGAAAGGGAAATCACAGTAGAGTATTTAATATTCAAAGACCTTTAAGTCTAAAAATCAAAGGACAGGAAGTGTTTTTTTTTTTAATTTGTGCCAGAAGCACATGTCTTCAGTATTAATCTTTTGTACCTTTAATCTATTTGTGCTGTGCAACGGGCCATAGAAGCCCCATCCTTCAACCAGTCAGGGAAAGAATAATTGTCCTAGGGCTGACCAGAGAGTGCAATGGACTAAAGGTCCTGCTTAGCCACAGCGCAGAGGCTGGGCTCTGATCCCCAGGCCTGCTGTACCAGCCCTGCCCCTGCGGCACCCTGAGATGGCGATTGAGACTGGCCGTGGTGGGGCGTGCACGTAATCCCATCTCTTGGGAGGCTGAAAACAGGCAAATCATTATGAGTCCAATCTGTGCAGTGAGACCCTGTAGACCCTGCCCTCAATACATTAATAAAAAAAAATAAATAAATAAATAAATAAAAAAAAAAAAAAAAAAGAAGAGTCTTCTTACCTTTTACTGAGAGTTGTGAAAGTTCAACAAAGCTCTGGAGACCATGTTATTTGATCTGTGAACCCCAGGAAAAAACATCCTGGCCAGGATAAGGGACTCAAAATGATCCATCTCTCAGATGCTAGCACTGAATGTGTAGAGCACACCTGGCTTTTCTAAGCCACCTGGAAAGCAGAATCCTAAATTCTGCCCCTGTTCATAATAAGAATATAAATATAGACTGAAAAATGACCCCAAGAATGTATACAAATTTATCTTTATTTGCAAGGATTCGTACAATTGTAAAATGATCTACACAAGCAAATTTTCACGAATTATAGAGGCAATTAACACCTACATTTTTTGAATAATTTAGATAATAGCTTTCTAATCTGTCTGGGAGTACCAGGGAAACTTTTGCGGATTGGGGGACACTTTATTCAGATCACTTTAGAAAGAGGTGTCTGTATAATAAATGCATCGTAATTGTTGAGATAATTATTTCCTCTCCCACACAAATGTGCTTATTTTGCATCCTTCTACTTTATCAAGGTGGAACATAGCCTGCTCCATGCAGCTGAAGCTTTGAATTTAATTTTCTAGTCAGGTTCGCCCTGTTTTCGAAAGGGAAAACTGAAAGTATATGGCCACATTATTGTGCATGAGAACAGTTGCAAACTAACTAAAGGGAAGATATCGGGTAGAAGAGGCAAAGTGCCATGTTTTTGGCCTTTTCTTTTGTTTATAGGATGTTGAATTGAAAGAATTAAAGTGGTTACATTCTTAAGTCCTTGGCATTTTGTTATCAACGATTTTGTCAATACTTAGTTTGGTGTTACTGATTTTTCCCTCATCTCATTCCCTTTCCGTTCCCCTCCTCTTCCCATAAACTGATGTGTTTGTAGTGGATATGCATAAATCCCTGTAATATAGAGTTCCTTTATGTAGGAGTTATTTTTAATTCACTTTAGTGGTATTATGTTTTAAGACTCATTTTATAGCCAGCCTCTTTACTCAATACTGTTTTGAGAAATCTATCTCTGTTATAATAAAACATGTTTACTGGTCCAGAGTGCTGCAATTTATTCTGTAAAATGCATCTGACCCATTTCAGTTATTTTCTTTCTTAGAGATAAGCATCACATCCCACCCCTGGAGGGGAATTCTTTGTCTTTCAATTCAGGATTTAAGTTATTTGGAGGTAGGGATTTCTGTTTCATTTACTGCTGTATCCCTAGCAATCAGAAAAGCATCTTATACATAGTAAGGGGTTGAGAATTTTTTGAATAAGCAAATAAAAAAAGGGATAGTCAAGTAGCTCAGTAGATTAAAGTGCTTACACACAGGCTCAGGGTCCAGAAGTTCGATACTGGGTCCTGCTATGCTGGCCCCCTCCCGAGGGGCACTGAAATGTCAACTGAGACTAGGCGTGGTGGTGCGTGCCTGTAATCCCAGCTCTTGGGTGGCTTTAAACAGGTGGATCACTACCAGTCCGATCTAGTAGTGAGATCCTGAACACCCTGCAGACCCTTTAAAAAAATTGCTTTTGGTTGAAGTGTATCGAATACGCAGATAGAGTAGAAAGGCTAAGCTGTTAGTGTGCTGTAAAGAGGCCTTCTGTATCTCTCTAGCCTACGTTAGTTTTTCTTGTTTTGTACAAGTAAGTTCAGAAAATGGAAATGCGTTTAATACACCTCGCCTCCCTAACATCATTGCTTAGTGAATCCGTGCACTAGAGCTTTGGCTGTTAACACTTCTACAGAGCAACTGCGCATACACTATGGCAGCTGCTGCCACCCTGCACGTCAGGAGGCCACCAGGACGCATGAGGCTGGCATGGTAGAAGGCCAGCATTCCAAGTTTGAGGTAAGCTTTCTGCTGAGTCACATCACTTTTGCACCACTGTAAAATTGAAAAGTCAGTAATTCAATCATTGTGATTCAAAGACTCTTTGTATTTGCCATATCTAAGGTATTTCTAGGCAGCATCCGTCGCAGCTAGAATTGTGATTGTCCCAATTTCTTGATGCACTTTGCTGCTTTGTTCTGGCATTGCCAGCATGCACACTTTACCAGACTGCAACTTTCCACCATTGCTTTGCTCTCAGGTTCTTGATCTCTGTTCCACGTACTGGGAGCACAGCAGCCTCGTGTCTTCCCAGATATGCTCTTAACGGTGTTTAAACAAAACCTTCACAGGAATCCTCCAGCCCTTTAGCCACTGTCGATTTTCCAACTAACGGCTTTATCCAACCCATTTCTATGCAGAGATTTTGGGGTTAGCCCTGACTGAGACCCTGTAGTACCCTGATATCAGCAGTATGGAATAATAAGTGTTCCCCAACTTTAGACTACAATTTTGAGTCTTTTTTATCCTGTGAATCCTCTCTGGACAGAAGAGAAATGAGTGAAAGATAAGGAATGAGATCCAGTGGGAAGTGGTGAAAAACACATTAAGATATTTGCAAGGAAGACTTTAGTGGTGGTGATGATTTAAATATGAAAAAAATTAAACCCTGAATAGGTAACACTTGGAAAGAATTATCACCTGAGTGATGCTTAAGGCTCTTGCTTACTCTAGACAAATGTCTGGATTTATGCAGTGGCGAATCTGATTCAATTTATAGCTTTAACGTGATCAATGCAGTAAAGTACTCAACAAGGCTGAATTGAATCATCACTTCTCACGCTAAAGTGTAATTTATTAAAAATAAATTCAGGATCTGTAAGCATCATCCACTAGTTCAGGGTTAATTATATGAACTTCAAAACACACTAGCAGTCTTCATAGATACATTAGTGGCTGGTGTAAGATGTAATGGCAGAGAAAACAGACACACCGGCTGACCATTTCTGGTCGTCCGGCTTTCATGGAAAATACAGTTTAAACACTCGTTGTCTAGTTTAAGCACTAATTGGTTAGTTGTTTAATCATAGACATTGATGGTGTTGACCTCATTAACTTCATTGTACATTGACATGTTATGAATGTGAGAAAAGTGTGTAACATTAAAATCAGACTGCAAAAGCATTCTGTTGTCTTGAAAGCTCAATTAGGAAGGAAATGCTGGATTTGTAGTGTGAGATTTTTAGGAATTAGCTTTTCAGTGATCTGATGTCTGGTTTCAAGTAAACATCATGTGGCATCTGACAGGTTTTTTT
>PVJA010051359.1:0-12863 GCA_004027025.1 Myocastor coypus | reverse complement strand
AAAAAAACAGGAAAGAATATACTTCTCTTTGGACTAAGAGGAAGCAGATACATATACAATCAAAGGTTTTGCAATTGCAGTGTGCCACCAGTGAAGCTTGTGACGTTGGAGGCTATTGAATCTGAGCCTCCTAAAGCTCATCTCACCAATCTAGCTCTGCGTTCCATGCATTGTAATTAAGGATTTTTTTTTTTTTTTTCTTGCTGGGTGGTCAAGGGCAAGTCGAAGCAAGACCTGTATAACAAAACATTCATTTTTTTTTTGTATCTTCCAGGGTCAAATCCCCTCAGGATTTACAGGTTTTTTAAAAGCCCAAAATTTATTTTTTAATAATTAAAGAATGGGCCCGGCGGGATGGCTCAGTGGTCTAAAGCACTGGCTTGGGAAAGCTTGGGTGGCTTCAGGGACTGCGGTTCGATCCCCGGCACCACATGCTGCGCCAGCCCTGCCCTCGGGGTGGGCTGAGCCAGCCATAAAAATGAGTGAATAAACAAATAAAGGTTCTGAAACAAGAAATAAATAAATAAAATAAAGAAATTCTTAAAAAAATAATTAAAGAATGATTTGACTTCATATTCAAAAAATGTTGAAGAAATATGGCATCAAGTCTTCTTTAAATTTCTTATAAAATTCAGCACTAAATTGTTTATGATCTAGGCTTTCCTATGTTTACAGGTTTTTAACTACATCCTAAATTTCGTTGATTAGTATTGGCTTATTAAATATTTCATATGTTCTTGATTCAGCTTTGGTGATTCATATGTCTCTAGCAATCTGCTTATGGTGTTCATGAATTCCTTCATGTGTTATTGGCAATGGAAGTATCTTCTTTATCCATCAATTCTGAAAGATTGAGCTGGCCAAACAGCTCAGCAGATTAAAGAGTGTGCAAGCAGGCACAGGGGCTGGGAATTCGATCCTCAGGCCTAAGATGTTGGTCCTGCCCCTGAGGCTTGCTGAGATAACCATTGAGACTGGGTCTGGTGATGTGCACCTGAGATCCCAGCACTTGGGAGGCTGTAAACGGTCAGATCATTATGAGTCTGATCTAGTAGTGAGACCCTGAATAGCCTGTAAACACTTCCCTAAAAAAAAATTGAAAGATGTTTTTGCAGCGTACATAAATCTGGCTTAGAGCCTGTTTTCTTTAGGGCTTGAAATATTCCACTCCAAGCTCTCCTTGACTTGAGAGGTCATCTGTCAGTACTGTAGTCTTTTTTGTGTGTGTAAAATTTGAACGAAATTTTATTTACAGTAGCCTCAAGCTAGAAAAATTCAAGTACTCAACACTAGTGTGTAAAATGTTGTACATCTGTACCATGCAACACAACTCAACAACACAAAGAAATGAATTACTGGTATGTATGACATCTATGGATCCCCCCCACACACACACACAAATTGGCCTGGGCTATAGAAGCCAGGTCCACAAGATTATTTATTTATTTATTTGTTTATTTATTTATTTATTTATTTATTTATTTGTTACCTTTTAGTAAGAAATAGTGATGTGACATTTTCAAAGCAGGTTAGTAGTACATTCCCAGTAATTGATTCCAGGCATATTGTTGTCCTCGTAGCAGTTATACTGAGCACAGGATGCATATATCATATGTATAATCATTGTTGGTACAAAAAATTTCTTCTCCAGTGTTCCATAATTGAAATGCATTATTGGCAGAAATGGCAATGCCCGAAGCTGTTTACTTTTGAGCCTTTTATGCTCAGCATACTAATCTGGCTTTACTTTTTATGCCTCATGGTTAAAGGTTTCTGCTGGATGGTGAAAGCCAAGTTAAAGCAAGACCTAACCCTAAGGAAATGTATTTCAGGGAGCAGGGACATAGCTCGGTAGACTATACTCTTTCTTTTAGAGGTAATTTGGTTCTTTTTCTGTACAATTTTAAATGTGTTCTGTTCTTTTGTTGTATTTCTGGAATGTTGTCTATTATATTTATTGGCATAGACATTTCTCATCATGACTGACTAGAATTCTATGTTCCTCACTTACTGCATGTCACATTGTTCTTCTTTCCATGGAAGTTTTATGCCATGACAACCGTCAATAGGCAGTTATGTAATAATTATTACAAAAAACATAGTTATTTTATAACAATTCTACTTCCTACTATTTCATTTATTCTAATCCATTCTATTATATTTTTCTTTACTTCACCTTATAGCTGTTGGGTTGATTTGTCATGGTCCTTCGATTCCTTTTAGAAATCTTTGTTTGCATGGTTGCTATCTGCAAGCCTGTGTTCTTGTCCAGTTTCTTTTTTTGTTTGTTTGTTTTTTTTGTTTAGGGAAGGGTCTATAGAGTATTCAGGGTATCAGTACCTCGAATAAGTAAAGAGCGCAGCACATCCAAAACACGACACTGGAGGATCAGGAGAAGAAGAAAATAGAGAGGAAGCGGGGCCAGGTCAGTGTCGCCTCAGCTGAAGGAAAGGAGAGAAATCATGGCTTCGCTCTGGGTTGGACACCGCGGGGCCGCAAGAGACTATCCAGGCTTAGGCCCACCAGTGGATGCTGAAGCGATCCGCAAGGCACACAGACGCATCGCGAGCACCCCTGCCGTCGTCAGTCAGCCCAGACACAGTTCCTGCGGATGCTCCCTGGGCTTCCTTCCTGCCACATTGCCTGAACATGATCAGCGTCCTGAATCAGAGTTTCTTCCTCTGTAACCTTCAGTACCATGACTGCATAGTCATTGCATCTGACCTCAAGCAGTAAAAAATACATTTGTCCTCTACACGCTCTTCTTCATTTTTTACCCCTTAACATAGTATATTGGAAACTTATCTCTGTTAATATGTTTAGCTCTAGTTCATTGTAAACTGGAAACAGTGATGGAACATTCAGATAGCCTACAATTCCTTTCTATTACAGTATAAAAAGATTGTAATGAATATTTCTGCTTATGTTTCATTGTGTACATTGGCTTGCATTTCTGTAACACATGAGAATAATTGGAATTTCCATATAGTATGGAACACTTATTTTCTTTCTTTCTTTCTTTCTTTCTTTCTTTCTTTCTTTCTTTCTTTCTTTCTTTTTTCTTGTTTCACAACTTTTGTTTGTTTATTCACTCATTTTTATGGCTGGCTCAACATGTGGAGCCGGGGATCGAATCGCGGTCCCTGAAGCAGGGCTTTAGACCACTGAGCCATCCCGCCAGGCCCCTGGAACGTTTACTTTCAAATTAATTAAAATTTTGCCGAACTGTTCCCTAAAATAAATAAATAAATAAATAAATAAATAAATAAATAAATAAATAAAACCAATTAGTTCAGTTGCAATTTCTACTAATTTATGTATTTATTTATGTATTTATTTTTTAGAACATTGAACAGCAGTAAAAAATCAGAAATAATATAAAATTTCACTAAAATGATGGAATTCAATGTCATTCAACGACGGATATTATGTTGCATACTGCTGTTTTCAAATTAGTTGTTCAGATTAACAGCTATAAGTATGTAAGACTGGTAAAGTTTGGTGGTGTAGCTCAACAGACTAACTGCCCCCAGACACTCTGAGTCAGTGATGGAGTCTGGGCATGGTGGCACATGCCGGTAACCCCAGTAGTATGGAGGCAGAAACCAGGAGGATCACTTTGAGTCTGAGCTGCATAGTGAGACCCTGAAAAAATTAAAAATAAAAATAAAAAGCTTAAAAAAACTATAAAGAAGAGAGGAAAAAATAAATATTAACTACTCTTTTTAATAAATAAGCAGAAATCAGCAGTACAATTACACAAGATATTCTATGTGTACACATTTATATTTCTGTTTTTGATTTTAAAATGAAGGGTAACAAGTACCAGGACCAGAAATAGCAGAAATAGGAGGGTCTGGTACGTAGCACAACTCACGGGTGTTTTGGTTGGTGTAGAAGACACTGGAGATACGATTGGGAGGTTCACAGGCCGTGGAAGACTCTGAAGAGGGAAAATTAAAGAAACATTCCGTTCTTTTGGCTAAGTGAATAATGACACTAATATGTAAGGGCTACTGGGTAATGAGACCAGTCTAACTAAACCTGTCACTTTTAGTGATGGCATGAGGAGAACTGCCAGTGGGAGACTGGCAGTTGGTACACAGAAGAATAAAGTACCACTGAGGGACCTCAGTGCCTGTGTCAGCACTTAGGGGAGATGTGCCAAGTGAGGTAGGGGAAGTGGATAGGGGTCACAGCTATGATAGAATAGAAGAAATATTGAAATCCAAGTACTATAGCCATGCTGGGGAGATAGCTCAGCTCTCTAAGCACCTGCCTCCCAAGGGCAAGAACCCAGGAACGATCCCCAATTCTGCATGCTGTGCCTGCCCTAAAAATCAGGCACAGTGGTGCATGCCTGTAATCCCAGGGCTGAGGCATTTGAGACAGGAGGATCACTATGAATCTGAGCTGCATAGCAAGATCATGTTCCAGACAAACAAATAAAAATATATTTTTAAAAATACTACAATCAGAGGTAAAGAAGTTTCCTGACATTTGTATTCAGCAAATTAAACATTGGCAAGAAAAATATGAACTCTTCCCCGCCACGCAGGCATAACTGTGGAAGAGAAACTTTTGAACTTGACAGTGTACAAAGTATTATCTCCAGTAGATGATAGAAAGTGAACCCTAAAATACAGATTAGGACAAAGAGAGATTCAAGACTACAACATCTAAGTGAAGCAGTATTTTGTCCAGGAAACCAGCTGTCAGGAATGGTGCGGGAATTTCAAGGAACAAGACAGAGCTCCCTCTCTCAGAACCCTCCTTGTTTGTCAGCAGTAATCAGCCTGGACAGAGAAGAGCGGGACCTAGCCCCATGAGGCTGATTTTCTTCATTAGACTGGATAGGTATTATGAACGTCTTGTCTACTCGCATTCATCTAAATCATCATCAACCTCTCATTTTCTTCTATTTGCAAGGTAGGAAATCCATCCGCCACTCTTTCAAACCTCTAGGAGTATTCTTTCTGTTCCTCACCTCTGAACTGCCACGCACCCAGTACCCCACCTGACTTGTTATGTTCACAGTATTCTTTTACTTAAGGTAATACTGAGTGCTCAAAGGAAGTAACAACTAAATAGCTCCTTCTCCCAGTCTGTTGCTGATTGAAAAAAAAAAATCAGGAAAAAAGTAAAACCACCTGCTGGCCTAGGCACTGTAAATGGAGCCTTTGAAACTCTCTCGAGTTTTCATGATAAATAAGGCACAATGCAGGTATTTTGGCAAGAATCTATTTCTATTTTAATGCAAGAAAGAGTGATAGATGTGTTTCCAACCTCTTAGTGCTCATAATGCGCTGTTTCATTTTGTATGCTTGCCTCTAACTGCAGGACAAAAGAATGAATGAGGTACAGTTGGCCAAGTTGGACTTTAGTTGAAGGAACAGCTGCCTGTACAGTGTGTGTTTGTCTGGTAGCACTAAAAATCAGCCAAAAGCCATCAAAGATATTGCCACAAAAATTTATCTTTTTTTTTTTTTTTTTTTTTTTTTTTTTGTGGGACCAGGGTTCAAACTCACGACCTTGCACTTGCCCAGCAGGCACTTGTGCCTCGGAGCTATCTCCCCAGCCCCCAAAAATTTATCTTGACGCTCCTAGAGATTTTAGTATTAGATTTAGGACCTTTATGCTGAGATATATCTTTAGACATTTTTATTGTTTTTATTTTCAGATGGGGTCTTGCTAAGTCAGTATTTTGCGTAGTCTGGGTTCTATTTGGACAATGCTTACCTAGCCCTTCACTATCTCCTGAAAAATCTTTATTTTTTTAAAGAATTTTTTATTTTATTTTTTTTTTCTTTTTTCAGAAGCTTTGTTTGTTTATTCACTCATTTTTATGGCCCGCTCAGCCCGCCCTGAGGGCAGGGCTGGCGCAGCATGTGGTGCCGGGGATCGAACTGCAGTCCCTGAAGCCTCCCAAGTTTTCCCAAGCAGGGGCTTTAGACCACTGAGCCATCCCGCCGGGCCCCCTGAAAACATCTTTACCAGTTGCTAGTTTCTGTAGAAAAATAAACTTTTTGGTTCCTACCCCAAGAAACATGTCATCTGTGTGAGAGAATATCATGTCATCTGTGTGAGAGAATATCAACCTGCGCTGTCTCTGTGTGATGATTCCTACTGCATTTTTTAGTATTAATGCACAACTGAAGAGCCGTGCATCCCTGGAAAAAAACAAGTTATGAAATGAATATTGAGAAACTTATGATAGACAGAGGCAAAGAGTTTATCTTTCCTTCTCCTTGTAGGTCACTTTATTCTGTAGACAAATTGGGGACAAAATAAAGCAGGAATAAGTGCATCTGTCCTTCCTTTGCCCTCTTGCGTCCTTTCTAGTTAGGGAATGCATGGAGCCTGTAGCACGCAGGGCTGGCCTGAGCAGTATTTGATCTCTTGGAAGAGATGAGTATGTATTCAGGCTAAAATTGTACCCAGCTGTCTCTCAGACAAAGAACATTTACCATGGACATATAAAGAATTTTTTTTTTAAAATCAGGGTCCTAAAATTCAAAGACCTAATGAAAAAGTGGGCATCTGAAATGAATATATATATTTCTCAGATGAAGGAATACAAATAAATATAAGAAAAATAATCAATATTATTGGTCATTTGAGAAATGCAAATGGAAACAGCACTGTGATTCTGTCTCACCCCAGAAAGAATGGAGATCCCAAGAAGTCAACCAGTAAGAAATGCTGGAGGAGCTATGGGGAAAAAGGAACTCTTCACCATGGGGAATACAGACTGCTACAATCACTATGAAAATTAGTGTGAAAATATCTTCAAAATCTAGGATTGGAGGGCCCATTCAGCCCAGGTATTGCTCTGCTATTTTTCCAGAACTGAAAACATCATGCCACAGCTAGGTATATGCACCCATGTTTATAGAAGCACAATTTCCCGTAGCTAAATTTTGCATGTTAAAAGATATCTAAGGAGAACAAATTCCAAAAGCTATTTCACCTTGGAGTAACTTTTTCAGAGCTTTTCATGCACTCAGGGTAGCAAAATTCTGACTTGGGTCATAATTGCTGAAATCTGGATAACACCTTCTCACTACTGAAACCTTCAATCAGACTAAGAAGGAAGCTTGGTACGATCAAGGTACCCAGTCCACTGAGACTCTCCATTGACAGGTGCTATGTAATTTGTATTACTGATAATTTTCCACGGCAAGAGTAGTAGCATTACATTCTTGGTCCCTTCAGCTTATCAGCATCAATATCCTATGTAATTCATACATGTGAGTGCATGGATACCAGATGTTATAGATGGATACTTATGTACTGGGTTGATACGACACTTATATTTGTGTATATGCCAGAGAGAGACAAAGATAGATAGGTAGGTAGATAGATAGATAGACAGACAGACAGACAGACAGACAGACAAAGACAGAGAGAGAGAAAGAGAAGAAAGAACAAAGAGGGTACAAAGGGGAAGCATTGGAGGAGAAAAAGCAGAGTTTTGTGGGGATGAGGAAGAAAGTTAATGACACTCTTATACAGGCAACACTTTTACCTTACAAGGCATTTTTGTTTTGAAATTGCAGGATAAGTGGATATGCACTGCGCTAAGGGATGCTGAGGTCTAAAGTTTCCATTCTCCTTTCTTTTCTGCTCATTGCTAAAATTTTCTTCCCTCTCTCCAAGCATCTTATTCTCAGACAGGTGCATGTGAGAGTAGGAAAATACGGAGACAATCTTCACCCAATAGCCTTTTCATTAGAAGGAGACCATTCCTGGAAACCACTGCCCAGACCTTTCTTAGGATCTCTGTCAGATCATGGCTGCTGTGGCTTTACTGACAGGAAGAGAGTGTAATTAGTGCCAAAGCCACGTTACTTCTATTCAGTGGTGGAAAGAAGGAGCTGCAGGTTTGGCAGAACGTGGGCAAATCCTTTTGCTGTCACCCAACAGTGCCATCTAACTTATTTCTCAGCTTTGTCTCAGCAGTTTTGGCCAAAAATCAGGAATTGCCAAGGCTGAGTTCTCCAGGAATCTTCACTGTGTTGAGGGAATAAGGGCAATAAACTTCACTATCTTTAAAGCTTGTGACTCTCCTCACTTGCTCCTGAGATGCTAAGGATGTCCCCAAATGTGACTCCGTCTAGTCTAATAGAATTTGAGCTACTGGGAACAAAGTATAGATTTGTCTTAATCTTTTTTTTTTTTTTGTGGGACCTGGGTTCAAACTTATGACCTTGCACTTGACAGGCAGGCACTTGTGCCTCAGAGCTATCTCCCCAGCCCCCATTGTCTTAATCTTACAGCAGTATCACTTGTAATAATTCTTGGACCGTCATGTGCACTACATAATATGTATCATTTAATTGAATGTTTTCATGCTATATCCCACTTCTAATTTAAAAGCATTTAGATCATATACCGAAGGATAATTTTTCTACATGTTTTCATTTTCCCACCTGTATTTTAAACAAGTTAATATGAAACACAAGGAGCGATTTGTTCTGGGTCTCTGACTTTATTGTATTAGCCTTACTAAGGACATAAATTAACAAAGGCCTCTAAGACAGACTGTCTCTGGCAGTTTGGACTCACTGCAGGAAACAAAATCCACTCTGAGAGTGTTAAATGGAACACAACTTACCACCAAAAGTCATGGTGTTGTGTGTTGCGCAGTCTTATGAGAGTGCGGCCTAGAAGATAAAAGCCAACATCTGGCCATCAGTAAGTTTAGAACACACTGTGTCACAGGAAGTGGCTGGTCCAGCGGTCATCGCCACTGCTGCTACTAATTCTCAGTGATCCTGTAGCAGGACCCAATTGACCTGACAAAAGAGATAAGAACGTGAAAATGACCTTAACTCACTCTGCCTTCCCCATCAGTTTGCACAAATAAGTTGTAGAGCTAAATTTACATGCAGAAACTTTGTGGTTGGTGAACCAAAAACACGTTAAAAACTTTGCTTTCCAGCCTTTCTTAAATGAGGAAGAGGAGAGACGGGTATTGTCACTTACACGTATCAGTGGAATTGTGTAGGCCACTTACCTAGTAATCAGTAGAGGGAGGCCAGTCCCCTTGACTGTCTAGCACTTAGTCATAGGTAACATTGATGACAGTGTTAGCTCTGAAGGCAAAAACAGATCTAGCAGAGAAGAAATGCACAGCAAAACCAACATCTGCTTACTCAAGGAACTGACCAGAGATATTCTTGGTCTTTGGTCATTTGCCTCATTGTTTCCAGTGATAATGTCTCTGGACAGTATCATCGTAGTATAGCACACAGACATCTGGTCAGAAACTTAGAAGTTTGATGCCAGGTACTATAATCATTTTATAACCAACAGGCAAGGTAGGAAATATACATAAAAAAAAATCCCATTGCCAATTTTTGTATTTAAAATAAATCTGTTCATTTAACTTATTTTAAAAATTAAAGCAAAAGGAAACAAACCAGAATCACACCTTCTAAGTGAATCTTACACAGAAGATGAGCCCTGGAAACACCGGGGCTGTCAGTCACCATGCTAATGTCATCTGCTGAGCTCTGCACCTGAAGAAAGAAGCTAGACTAGACGGAGAGTCCTACAGCTATCTGGGAGCTGGGCACACCCAGGAGAGAGAGAGTGTCCTAGAGCCTGATGTTTCCACCATGCAAACCACATTAGAATGGTCCAAAAAGAGGTAATAGCTTATGCAGTCTAAAAAGACATCACTGGGGCCATGGAGATAGTTCAGCAGTCTAAGCACCTGCTTGAGAAGTGTAAGAACTCAGGTTCTTTCCAAATACCATGTATCATGCTGCCCTTAGAACCCCAGGCATGCCGTTCTGGCCTTTGAAACTGAGAGTGGTGGTGTACTCTTATAATACCAGTGCTGGGGTGCCTGAGACAAGAGGATCACTATGAGTCTGAGCTGCATGGTGAGACCTTGCCCCAAACAAACAAACAAACAAACAAACAAACAAAGAAGTAAAGAGACATTCTGAACAATGGCTTGCTGTTATAATTTCCTCAAATTCTCTTGGTTTGTCTTGAAGCAAAGCTCATATTTTGCACAGTACAACAACTTCTGACACCATCCAAGTCATCATACTTTTTATTCAGTTGTTCTTTAACTCACATGTTCAGCAAATATTGGACAGTTTAATACAGAACAAAAATCCTTCTACCATAAGACAAGTCAATATAATGTAGACTGGCTTCATCTAAATTAAAAATAATTGTAGATGCCTAAGTAGTCTTCATTACAATACTTGAGTTGACATTTGTTACTTTTGGCAGCAGTTCACACTATGGAATAGTGTGTAAAGAGAGTCATTTCTCTACTCCAAATGAGAAAAAAAATTTTTCTGAAACCATTGAAACTGGACAAAAAGACAATATAACTTAGTGCTTAAGATGATGGGCTCTTGGGCCAGCAAGACAGATCAGCAGACTAAGCGCCTGCTTCGGTTTGATCCTGGGTCCTGTATGCTGTGCCAGTGCCAACTCCAGGGTGCAGTGAGCCAGGCATTGAGTCCAGGCATGGTGGCACATGCCTGTAATCCCAGTGCTATGGAGGCTGAAAACAGGAGGATCACTACAAGTCTGAGCTGCGTAAAGAGATCTATACCAAATACATAAATGAAAAGAGAAAAAACAAAGATGATATGCTTTTTAAATTTTTTTTTTTTTGTGTGTGGTACCAGGGACTGAACTCAGGACTTTTAAAATGTTAATAAACATTAAAATCTCATATCCAAGCTCAACTGTATGAGATCAGGCAATACACAGACTTTCCTACAGGTATGTAACCCATGAGGAGGCAATAAAATTGGCACTCAAAATTGCTATAGCAGCAGAAAAAGTTGGGTTATGGCATTTCGTACGGTAGTGTTGAGTGTTTAGTAAGCCAGCCAATGCCAGGTATTGTCACCATAGAACTTCACAAAATTTCTCCATGCTAAAGGGATTGAGAATTGAGATTTACATCCAAATGTTTCTCCCTATTGAATTAACCTTTAAGAAATTTTATACTAAGACTTTTCCAACAATAATCTGTTTCTCACCAGCAGGACATTAGTAATGCCACCCAGGCCAAGTGTGTTACCAAAGGTGTGGCTCAGGTAGTGCATGCTGTTTCAGAATTGAAGATTTAGAAACTGAAAGAGTCATGAAAAGCCCAAGATTCTCCTACCAGGGCTCTCATCTTTCAGACAACCTGATAAATATGTATGAATAAAGTGAATGTCATTTAGCAGGTATTTTTAAGAACTATAACCATTGTTTTATAAATACTGATTAAGCAAGTAAATAAATCATAAGCAGGTAAGTAAAGTTATTGCTCATCTGTTACTCACATGTTATGCCTAAAATTTCTCCTGTCAGAATAAGAAATCAGCCGGGCATGGTGGCTCACGCCTATAATCCCAGCACTCGGGAGGCTGAGGCAGGAGGATCGGTGCGAGTTCGAGGCCAGCCTGGGCTACAAAAGTGAGCTCAAGGCCAGCCTGAACTGCATAGCGAGACCCTGTCTCAAAAAGACAAAAAAAAAAAAAAAAAAAAAAAAAAAAAAAAAAAAAAGAATGAGAAATCAATTTATTCTAGACTCAAAGTTCTTAACTTGAAGTGTTTTTTTCCATTGAAGTTATGAAACATATTGCAATGGTTTCATGGAATTCTGTTATTGCATTATATTTGTACTCCACATACACATGTATTCCATTTGAGCTTTTCAGAAAAGATTTCATAGGCATAAATGTACAGAGTGGTCTGGGGAGACAGCTCAGAACCAGAGTTCAGTCCCCCGTATTACATGACTCGCCAGCCCCAGAACCTCAGGCATGCTTCGCGGGTGTGGTGGCACATGCCTGCAATTCCAGTGCTGGGAGGGTGAGACGAGCGGGTCACTGTGAGTGTGAACTCTGTGGTGAGAACTTGTAGTGACAAACAAATAAACAAACATATTTTCTAAATGTACAGATAGAGGTCAAATGAAAGAACTCTGCCTTTCCACACACGGAACATCGTTAGTGACTAATATCTCACCTAGAAATAAAGCATCCCCAACCCTCAGAACGGATCTGTCCACCCTAGCCCTTTTCTCCTCCTCAAAATAAACATTAACTTGAATTCTGCTCTTATAGTGGTAGAATTATTTTTACACATACAGAATCACATATCACTGAAGGCTGTCATTTTGTTTTATTCTAATTTTAGTTATTCTTCTTAGTGCTGTATGAGAAATTGGTGTGAGTCCATGCTTGTATCTGGCAGTCTGAGCAACTGATTTGATAACAGTATGTAATATAACACCCATTGTTAATTTCCTATTCTTGTTTTACAATTCTGCACAACTTTTACTGCTTTATGTTGCTTTGAATTTTGTCTTTGTTATTGTTGTTTTTACTTTTCTCTTTAACAGAAAAAAGAAAAATGCAACATGTTTTAATCATATGGAAAACCTCTTTTTTTCAATTTTTTTATTGTTTAAATTTAACAATGGTTACATTACATATTTTCATCATCAGATCAGTTTAGATTAATACATATAGGTATATAAGATTGATCAAACAATTAAACATTAACCTTTCTAAATCCACATTACTTTTTTTTTCTTTTCCCCCTTATTTTCTTTGACAGTTGACATATTGCATATTGTCCTCACAATCATTCTATAGAGTGCAGTGTGTGGGCATGACCCACCTCCCTATTGATGTTGCATAGAAAAAAGAAAGAAAGAAAAAAAAAGGAAAGAATATACTTCTCTTTGGACTAAGAGGAAGTAGATACATACACAGTCAAATGTTCAGCAGTTGCAGTGTGCCACCAGTGAAGCTTGTGATGTTGGAGGCTATTGAATCTGAGCCTCCTAAAGCTCATCTCACCAATCTAGCTCTGCGTTCCATGCA
>PVJA010051358.1:0-12872 GCA_004027025.1 Myocastor coypus | reverse complement strand
AAAAAAAAAAAAAATCTAAGTCTCACTATGAAGTCAGGTTTTGAACTCACTGCCTAGCCCAGGCTGTTCTCAAAATCACAGTAACCCTCCTGCCTCAGCATCCCAAGAGCTGGGATTTCAGGGATATAGAATTTGTAATGACTTTTAAAAAATATTCACAGTGTAATAAAAAAAATCATAGGATATTAAACTATACATCAGTGTGGTCTTAAGTAGTTTAAAAATTCATACATGCATTTTTTAAAAAGACTAGAAAGAATTATACTAAAATGTTAACAGACTCTCTAGGTAGAACAAGATACATAATTATCTTATTTTTTCTCGTTTTCAGATTTTGCAAATTTTCTACAACGAAAATGCATTACAATCAGAAAAACAATTTTTGGTAGTTTCAAATTTTTTTTCTTACTACAAAAGTAATTTATGCTCATTATAGAAAAATCACAAAATACATATAAGCAGAAGGAAGGAAAAGAAACATGCAAATTCCGCCCACCCAGAGACAAGCACTGGGTCCTTCCAGCCCTTTTTATGCATACATAAACATTTATATTTTTATCACAAAACAGGATCTTTCTGTACATAGTACTGTTTTGAAACCTGCTTCTTTCCTTCAAAATGTATATCGAGAACTCTAAAAACGCATCAACAGCATATTTCTATGAGATGATTTTAATGACAGTGTCCCACCACGTTTGAGGATAAAACCTAAATTACCAAACCCCTATTATTAGACATTTATGCTGTTTCTTAGTTTTCTTAATTACACACATAATGCTGTAATAAACCTTTGTTTTCTCAGGGAGATCGTGAAGTTTTACCCACTTGACGTTTAATTTTTGTTTTCTTGAGATGGAGTCTGGCTATGTAGTTCACGTTGGCCTTGAACTCGTGGTGGCCCTCCTGTCTCGGCCTCTCTGATATTGGTGTTAGTGGGGCACTGCAGTGCTCTGCTCTTCCCCTCCAAACTCTAGTTCTCCTGAATGAAGAATTAGAAAGGAAATGAGATAGCAAGCTGTTTTGCATATATTAAAGGAATTAAAGGTAGGCCAATTAAAGTAGGAAAAGAAGTAGAAAATGTGTAAGGTCTGCAAATGGCACAGCCAGTGGAAGGGGTCATGGTGGCTGTTAGTGGCTGTCATCTTTCATAGCGCCCCATTATGACGTCAGACTTAGGTTGTCCTATTAAAAACCTGCTTGATTTTTTTTCCTTCAGTATCAGGGATTGAACTCAGAGCCTTGTGCTTGCCAGACAGGCACTTACACCACTGAGCTATCTCCCTGGCAAGATGCGGGGCTTCTACACATGTCCTGGATCACTATGATTGACAGGTCATGCCCACTTGCCCCGCCCATTGCAGGATGCCCTAATTGCCTGCCTGCCTGGGATTAGAGACCGTCCACCATGCCTGGCTTAGCTCTTTTCATCTCTGTGTGATACTTCGTGACACTAAGCATTTTGATAAGCAGTCATTTTATTTCCACATCCATAGAGGAGAAGTCAAACCCCCAGCACTCTGGTTCTCACAGAGCTGGGGAGAGAAGTGGGAGCCTCTTGTCACCAGCTTGGACTCGGTCTTTTGTCATCACCCAAGGGCACCTGGGCCCTGCCTGCCATCACTCATCGGTTGTGGCACAGGGACACTGAGTCCGGCTCTCGGGGAGGCACACCTAGGGAAGGGAGCTACACTGAGGGGCAGGGAGAGTAGGAAAGGGTGGGAGGAGTGGAGGAGATGGGCCATGGGAAGGGACGGGGAGTGGTGTTTATCAGGGACATGGCACCATCCTTGGGAAGTGGAGTCAGACCGCTCTGCACAGGAGGCTAGGCCTGGAGGGACAGTTGACTCCTGGAGAGAACAGATCATGAACCAAAAATAAAAATGGTTGACTTTCTTTTTGGATTGTCAGGCACAGGTTTGCATTTAAAAAAGAATTTAACAGTCTTGGCTCTCAGAAGGCAAGGACTCATCTGGTTTTGTAGGCAAGAAAACCCAGAGAGGTTAAGTCTCTTGCACAAAGGCACACAGTAAATGGGAAAGTTGAGACACAGGCAGAGATGCTTTTCACCACCAGTCTGGCTTAGCCTGATTGGAGGAAGCTGTCCTGTTGGCCCTAAGGAGTGGGACCTGGAAATCTGATGTCGCTGTGGGCTGCTGGGTGGGTCTCAGCTTCGAGAATGATTAATTGTCAGCTTGCAGAGTGGAGGGAGTGGAAGGGAGCCATGCTTCTCAGGTGGAAGGGCAGGATTGGTGACGAGACATGGAGTGACGGTGCCTGAGGCCTTGCCACGAGTTCAGGGCCAGGCTGAGCTACAAAGTGAGCTACATGGTGAGCTCAGGGCCAGGCAGGTATGCATAGCAAGACCCTGCCTCCGAAAGCAAACACAGAAGGTTCAGCCTGTGGGACAAGGGCTTGCCTTTGGGTTGCGCGGGGTGAGGGGTGGCGGGGTGGGCAAACTCGCTGGTGCATGAGTGAGAGGCGTCCCAGTTCCCTGTGTGAGACCCACAGAAAGCTTATTCTGCTTTGGAGAGAGGAGGGAACAGGTTTGCAAACTTCTCACATGCTAATGAAGAAACTAATTAAAACCCATCAGTTCTTAAAGACATATGGTTTATTTAAGGTTAATCCAAGATTGATGTTTAGTTAAACCATGTTTTAAGGAACCATAAAAACACATTGAGTTTAGCAAGCCCAGTGCACTGGTAGGGCTCCACTGCACTGTGTGCTATTCTGTGAGGTCACCTCAATGAGGACACAAATGAAACAGTGGGCAAAAGGGCCCCAGGCCTAGTGATCCTCTAATGTCAGTTCCTGCTAGTATTCCTGCGGGGTAGGTATGGTCAAGCGCACTCATTTTTCTTTTTTTTTTTTTTTCATAATTTTTTATTTTATTTATTTATTTTTTTTCTTGTTTCAGAAACTTTATTTATTTATTCACTCATTTTTATGGCCGGCTCAGCCTGCCCCGAGGGCAAGGCTGGCACAGCATGTGGTGCCAGGGATCGAACCACGGTCCCTGAAGCCGCCCAAGCTTTCTCCAGCAGGCGCTTTAGACCACTGAACCATCCCGCCGGGCCCCAAGCGCGCTCATTTTTCAGATGAGGAAATGGAGACCATTAAGAGTGCTAAAAGGGGGCTGGTGAGATGGCTCAGTGGTCTAAAGTGCTTGCTTAGGCAAGCTTAGGCAAGGGCAGGGACCGAGGTTCAATCCTGGGCACCACATGCTGTGCCAGCCCCACCCCAGGGCAGGCTGAGCCAGCCATTAAAAAAAAAAAGAATGCACAAAGACCCACACAACTCAGCATAGTGGTTTATGCCTGTAATCCCAGCACTTTTGGGGGACTGAGGGAGGAGGACTGCTGAGGTAAGGCCAGGGGGGACTCCATAGTGAGTTCGAGGCCAACCAGAATTACATAGGGAGACCCTGTCTCAACAAACAAACACGGGGGCCCGGCAGGATGGCTCAGTGGTCTAAAGCGCCTGCTTGGGAAAGCTTGGGCAGCTTCAGGGACCGAGGTTCGATCCCCGGCACCACATGTTGCGCCAGCCCTGCCCTTGGGGCGGGCTGAGCCAGCCATAAAAATGAGTAAATAAACAAACAAAGGTTCTGAAACAAGAAAATAAATTAAAAACAAACAAACAAACAAACAAACAAACAAAACACTCACACTAAGGGAATTTGCAAAGGAAATAGAAAACTAGCTGACTGGTAGCCCATACGTTTTATCCCAGCGCTCAGGAGGCTGAAGCAGGAGGATCTTCTACAAGTACAAGGCTAGCCTGGGCAACATAGTGAGACCCTGTATCAAAAAAAAAAAATCCAGTCAGAAAGAGAAAAGAGAAAGAAATCTCAGGTCTGCTGCTCTGGCGGCATAATAAATTACCCCTAATTCAGCAGCTCTGCAGTGTAGGCAGGAGTGGCTTACGGGCTCCTCCGAGGTCTCCCAAAGGCTCCTCTAGTGCAGAGGCTCTGGGTGGATGGGTGGGGGCTTTGGGTTCCTTCAAATCCAGGCAGCTTCACGCAGACAGAGTGACTGGGGGTGCACTGGGGAGGAAGCAAAGCTCCTTATGACGAATCTTGGAAGTAACATCCCATCAGGTTGTCTGCATTCTACTCGTTAGAAGCGAGTCATTAGGTCTGGCTCACACTCTACAGGAGGGGACTTCGCATGGGTGTGAGTGCCAGAAGCCAAGCTCCTTGGGGACCATCTTTGGGAGGTCTCCAGGCACCCTTTCTATTGGATCTTGTCATTTTCAACGTTGCAGTCTCTTGCCACCTCCTGCCCCCAAAAGAGAAATATTTTATGAACTTCATAAAGTGGCAGTGAGGGTGGTTTGGGGCGATTTATATCTGCTGTACACAACAACTTTGAAGTACTTAGCAAACCAGGAAGTGGAAAATGGTTATAAAGGGATCCAATTACTTTCATTGCCAACACAGTGTAAAATGCAACATGAAAAAAAAAAAAATGGACTTAATTGGTGAAAAATTAATTAGACAATTAAACTTATTTCTGCTTAAATACATTTGGGTGTTAATTGGTAATCTGACTGGAGCTTTATTTTAAGGTAGATTTGTTATCTTGACTGTCCCGTGAGAAATGATCCCTGTTCTATCTGTCTTGGATGCTGAGGGACTCTCCCGGTCTCACTGAGGACGGTGTCAGAGTTTAAGGTCTTGGTTTTTCTCCAGCTATGGTCAGAATGGCCCACGGGGCAAGGAAAGCGTTTGCTTTGCAAACCCCAGCAAGAGGAAAATCTTCCTGGCTCAGGGGCTTTTCTAGAAAGGCCAAATGTTAGTGGAAGAGACGCAAGATGACACACGGTGACTGGGAAATAGAGGGACCCTGGCACTTCTGTCATTTGCCACCTCTGAGTTTGGGGAGGTCTGCCTGAGCACTGGAGCTCATCTCATCTCATTGCTAGACTTTATTTATTTGCTTTTTTTTTTTTGTACTGGGAATCAAATTTAGGACTTTGTGCTTGCCAGGTGGGTGTTTGCGTCATGAGCTAGATCTCTAGCTTTTTCTTTTCTTTCTTTCTTTCTTTTTTTTGGGGGGGGGTCTTTTTGAGATAGGGCTTCCCTATTAAGGTCAGGCCAACCTTGAACTCGGTTTTTTTCTTTTCTGTTTTGAACGTATTTTGTAGCCCAAACTGGCCCTACCTTTGCAGCGCTCTCCTGCCTCAGCCTCCTGAGCACTGGGGTTACAGGTGTGCACCACCATGCCTGGTTTAGAATTGGTTTTGGAGAGGATTTCGTGTGCCTGTTAAGCACAGTGGGTTGGACACGGGCTCCTCTGCAGGCCACCCTCAAGTCCCATTAAATGATGAGGACAAAGAGGAGCAAGGGACATCGCAGACCTGGGATGGAAAGAGGGGAAACCAACAGGAGCGCCCCTGCCCCATCCCAGAAGGGTCCCGGAATTTCTGGCCCTGGAGGAAGGCCGAGGGCTCAATGAAGCAGAAGCCCATGAACAAGTCCTGCTCCTCCCAGACCGCTGGGCCCCCCGTGTGGCCCCATCTCCTAGCAGAGCGGTCCCTCCAGTCACGAGCCCACTTCTCCCTGTGAGAGAGAGACCACGAGAGATGGACAAAAGAAGCCGGGCAGGGAAAGAGAGCGTGCAAGGAACAAAAGAAAAGTCTGATCATTTTACCCAGAGACTCATTCGGCTTTCTGACAAAATGTCACTTCAGCCTAGAGACCTTTCCTGGCCACTCTATCTCAAATCATGTCTTTCATTACTCAGCCTTAGTACAGGCAGCACGAACGGAGGGACGGAGGGGAGAAGGCTGTTAGGAGACGTGATATGAAAACTTCCCGGAGCCCAAGGGCCTAGGCTTCCGGTTTGAAAGGGACCATTGAGTCCCAGGCACAATGAAGGGGAGAAGACCCCGCTCGGTGCCTGCATTGCCATGAGATTCAGAACCCAGGGATAAAGGGAGGACCTTAAAAGCTTCCCAGGAGATGAAATAGTGCGCTGTTACAAAGGGCCGGCAATCAGAATTGCCTCAGTCTGCTCAATAAAAACATCAGAAGCTATGAGAAAATAGAGCAAGGCATCAAAATCCCACAGGAAAGGATTCCAACCTATCATCCTAGGTCGGCTCAATTATCAATTAAGCATTGAAGGGAAATAAAGACATTTGGAGGGAGACATGCAATTTCTCAAAAGGCACGCTTCCTGCCGCTTGGAATTCACCAAGAAAGGGGGCAACGAGGGGCCTGAGGCACCCCGTAACAGAAGAGGGGCAGCTTGAGAGATGTTGGGGTAGTGGATGCAATCAATGTGGATTGGAGGACAGAGAGAGAGAGATGGAGAGAGAGACAGAGACAGAGAGACAGAGACAGAGACAGAGAGACAGACAGACAGACACAGACATAGAGAAATCTAGGAGGAAGATAAGAGAGGATGATCTGAATTCCTTGATATAGGAAAGTTTTTATTTTTTGAAATAGGGTCTTTCTATGTAGTTCAGACTGACCTTGAACTCACTGTGTAGCTCAGGCTGTTCTCCAATTCCCAGAAAGATTCCTGCTTCAGCCTCCCAGGTGCTAGGATTACAGGGATGTGGGAACATTAAAAGACCTTTACAAATTCTAGGAAAAGACAGTGTTCAGTATTCAGAATTGTAAGCAAATGAAAAAAAAAAAAATAGAGCCAGTCATCAATTTCAGAGAAAACAAAAAGTTGTGCCAAGGTGGGGTTGTAGCTCAGTGGTACAGAAGGGTGGCTGTGGTCACCTCAGGGACCAAGAGGAAGTGGAACAAGTTGTGGCTGGTTTTCATTTAAGGCTGATTTGAATACCCATGACTTCTTAAGCTCATGAAGTCATTACTAGAAAAAAATAAAGACAATTTGGAAAAACTGCCTCTGACCAACCCCCAGCTCACACTGACCTCCGTCCTTTGCCAGTATGAATGAATGAATGAATGAATGAATGAATGAATGAATAAATAAATAAATAAATAAATAAATAAATAAATAAATAAATAAAACTATGGCTGGAGGTGACAGGGAGGCCACACTCACTCTGTCCCTGGGTTTGATCTGGGGACCCTTGAAGTTTGTGCTGCTCCCAAATCTCCCTCCCCCTCACAGATGTCCCAGAATTCTGCCCCAATGGCGCAGAGAGAGAGCAAGGGCTGCGGTTAAAGCATTTAGCTTCAGATTTCGTTTTTGGTGCACATTCCTGGGTCCTGCTAGAAAAAGAGCACATCTGACAGGCTCTGGGCATCCCAGGGCTGATGTGAGACCCCAGGAAACCATGTCCCTGCCCTTGGGTTCTTTCTTTCTTTCTTAAAATTTTATTTTATTTTTTCTTGTTTCAGAACCTTTGCTTGTTTGTTTATTCTTTTTATGGCCGGCTCAGCCCACCCTGAGGGCAGGGCTGGTGTAGCATGTGGTGCCGGGGATTGAACCGCGGTCCCTGAAGCTGCCCAAGCTTTCCCAAGCAGGCGCTTTAGAACATTGAGCCATCCAGCCAGGCCCCTCTTTCTTTCTTTCTTTCTTTCTTTCTTTCTTTCTTTCTTTTTCTTTCTCCTTCTTTTTGTCTTTTTGAGACAGGGTCTCGCAATGCAGTTCAGGCTGGCTCTGAACTCACTTTTGTAGCCCAGGCTGGTCTTGAACTCACACTGATCCTCCTGCCTCAGCCTCCCAAGTGCTGGGATTACAGGTGTTAGCCACCACGCCTGGCTCTTCTTTCTTTTCTTTAATGTATTTAGGACAAGGTCTACGAGGTCTATAGGGTCTCACCACATCGATCAGACTTGGAGTGATTCTCCTGTTTCAGCCTCCCAAGCATTGGGATTATAGGCGGGCGCAACTATGCCCAGTCTCAAACGCCATCTCAGCAGGCCGGGGATCGAACCCTGGGCTCCTGTGCTCTGCCTAAGCAGGTACTGTAGTCTGATGAGCGCTCAGGCTGGCCCTATGTCCTTGGGGCAGGGCGTGAGTCAGTGACCTCCCTGGGAGAATGGAATTTGTTTATTATCCAGAAGCTTCTTCCTGTCTGCAGGATGCAGGACGGAGCCAGGATAAGATGCTCAGACACCCTAGTCACTGAGCAGGAGCAGTTGTAACAGAGGATTGGCCTGAGGTGGCCAGGGCAGCTTAGGACCAAGACAGGAGAGGCCAGAACTCATCTTTATGCCGCAGAGGCCCAAACGGAAAGCCCCTGACCCTGTTCTCAGTGGTGAGGATCAGTGTCACCCACACAGGCTGAGCTGTGCCCGCTTCTCTTCCTCTGAGGTTTTTCTTTGGAGGACCAGAGAGGTTAGGGTTTCCCTTGTGAGGCCCCTAAAAAACATACCTAGGGCACTCACTCCTGTACTTTTCAGGTCGGGCACCAGTAACAGCCCCAAACTATCTGCCTGGGTCAACAGTTGCTGAAAGAAACCTGGTGGGGGGACCCTCAGCCACTGACACTTCTTGTACAGAGCAGGTGGCTCAGACCTGTAATCCACCACTATGAGAGACCAGGACAGAAGATCTAACGTTCCAGCCCAGCTTGACATTTAGTGACATGGCGAGACTCTGTCTCAAAATAAAAAATGAAAAACTATCAAGAAAAACTGAGGTGGGGCCCGGCAGGATGGCTCAGTGGCCTAAAGCACCTGCTTAGGAAAGCTTGGGCGGCTGCAGGGACGGAGGTTTGATCCCTGGCACCACGTGCTGCACCAGCCCTGCCCTCAGGGCAGGCTGAGCCGGCCATAAAAATAAATAAAGAAATAAACAAAAGTTCTGAAACAAGAAAAAAAAAAAAATTCTTAAAAAAAAAAAAAAAAAGAAAAACAGAGGTGGTGGTGGGACCTTGTCTAAAACAGAGGAGGAAAGATACAATTCCTGAACTCAGGAGGGTCTTATGAATTGCACCTGTTTCACCACATTTGTAAAAAAATGTGCAGCCTACACCGGTTTCTCTCCTTTGGCCTGAGTTGTGATGCTGGGGGCCCCTCTGTCGCCCCTCCTACCACCCGGATCACAGGACATCCTCAGCTTGGCTTCTTCCCCTCCCTCCTCCCTCTCCATCCTCTCCTAGGGTCTCCAAGACCCTGCCCATGTGGTTCCCGCCCTCATGTCCTTTGGAAGCAGTGGCACTGCTGGCCGTCCTTCCGCCCCGAGACGCTGTTGCCTGACTCTGGCCGCTGCCCCCGTAGTCCCGCCTGCTTCCCAAGCAATGCTGCCTCCACACTCCGCCTGCCGCCTGCCATGCCCAGGTGGGTCTCCCCTGCCCGGTGTGGCTTTCACCATCACTGTTTTTGTAGAGAGGATTCCGAGCTCTTAACCCAGCGTTGCCTTCTCTCTCCAGCTCAGACGCTGGTTCTGAGCGGACACTTTGCCATCTCCCTGGAACCTGGGCTTCGGGGGCCTGTATTGAGATGAGCACCTCTCAGCCTCATGAGCTCATTGCTGGGGGCTTTCAGAGCTGGCTGGATCTCAGGCACATGCTACTGGGGGTACTAAACTAGCGCATTGATTGGAGAGCTCGGTTCTGCGTATGGATATGGCAGCCCCACCCTGGGTGTGGGTGGCACCGATTCGTAGGCTGACAACATGGTGGCTGCTGCTGATGCCACCGCCTCGCTGCCCGCCGCCTGCCCTGCTGTGGGCTGTGCCTCCTCTGTGAGGCCCCTCCATTGTGCTGCCCCACTATGGAGCAAGGCAACTAGGGACTGAAACCTCTGCACACCGTGACGTAAATTGTAGGGATCTGCCAGTCTCACTGCAAATGGTTCTACCCGGGAAGACCTGGTGACAGGAATGAGACAGACAGACTAGAGGACAAAAAGCTGGGCCAGGTGGTCGCTAGTCTGCCTGGTGGGCAAGACTAACTCAACGCACAACAAAACGATCCTTTATGTATACTTTTGCAAAGTTTGTAACACAGGACACGAGCTTGACTAGCACTAAGAGCCAACCTTAACCACCGTTTCTATTTTTTTAAGAATTTATTTTATTTTATTTTATTTTATTTTTATTTATTTATTTTTTTTTGAGACAGGGTCTCGCTATGCAGTTCAGGCTGGCCTTGAGCTCACTTTTGTAGCCTAGGCTGGTCTCGAACTCGCACCAATCCTCCTGCCTCAGCCTCCCGAGTGCTGGGATTACAGGCGTGAGCCACCACGCCTGGCTAAGAATTTATTTTATTTTATTTTCTTCTTTCAGAACTTTTGTTTGTTTAGTTATTTATTTTTATGGCCAGCTCAGCCTGCCCTGAGGGCAGGGCTGGTGCAGCATGTGGTGCCGGGGATGGAACCTCGGTTCCTAAAGCCACCTAAGCTTTCCTAAGCAAGTGCTTTAGACTGCTGAGCCATCCTGCCGGGCCCCCGTTTCTATTTTTATACAGCTAGTTTTTACTTTTTTTTTTTCTTGCTTTTCTTTCTTTCTTTTTTTTTTTTTTTGTGGGACCAGGGTTCGAACTCACGACCTTGCACTTGCCCAGCAGGCACTTGTGCCTCGGAGCTATCTCCCCAGTTTTTACTTTTATTTTTCTGATTTTAAATAATGGTACATTTCTTTATAGAGAGTATATTCTGAAATGTATATTTTATTTATTCTTCTTCTTCTTCTTCTTATTATTATTACTATTATTGTTATTTGCAGGACCAGGGTTCAAACTCATGACCTTGCACTTGCCAGGCAGGCACTTGTGCCACAGAGCTATCTCCCCAGCCCCGTGAAATGTATATCTTATTATTTAATTAATTAATTAATTAATTTATTTATTGTGGTACCAGGGATTGAACTCAGGACCTTGTAATTGCCAGACAAGAGCTTATTCTACTGAGTTATCTCCCTGGCCACCTTATCCAGACAGGATATTTGTCTCAGGACTGAGGTAGCTTGTTTGCTTCAGGTACCGAGGCCCAGTCTCCCCTACATATACTTGATTAGTTTCCTAACACTCCCAACACTAAGAAGACCTTCCCCCCTTCAGCTTGGGGTGTTGAGTGTTTTGTCTCAGCAGTGAAAGTCGCTGAGACACCCGGAGGTGCCCCATGAAACGCACTGTGGGCAGGCACTTAGTTTTCCATCTCAGCCTTTTCTTTTTCCCTTTCCCTTGCGCTAACTAGTGTGGCCTCCCTAGCCTCCACCAAAGTGATACCTCTCACTACCAGTTTCTGTTCAGTCAATAGTCTATGTGCTTTCTCAGAGATGTTCTTTCAATCTTTGGTTGTTGTTTTTGTTTGTTTTGTGAGACAGGGTCTCACTGTGTAATCCAGGCTGACCTTGAACTCACAGCAATCCACCTGCCTCAGCCTGTAGAGTGTGGAGATTATAGATGTGTGTCATCATACCCAACCAGTGTCACTTTAGTCTTTTTTTTTTTTTTTTTTTTAAATTATGTATTTGATACAGGGTCTCACAACACAGTTTGGACTCATAATGATCCTCCTGTTTTTTTTTTTTTTAATTTTTGAGACAGGGTCTCACTGTGCAGCTCAGGCTGGCCTTGAGCTCACTTTTGTAGCCCAGGCTGGTCTCGAACTCACAACGATCCTCCTGCCTCAGCCTCCCAAGTGCTGGGATTACAGGCGTGAGCCACCACGCCCGGCTCGATCCTCCTGTTTTTGGCCTCCCTAGCTCTGGAATTGCAGGCACACGTCATGATACCCAGACTCTGTTGCAGGCTCAGCACACCCCAGGGCAGGACAGCACAGCATGCAGGGCCAGGAATAGAACTTTTTTTTTTTTTTTTTTTTTTGGTACTGGGGATTGAACTGAGGATTCTGTGCTTGACAGGCAGGTGCTTATTCTACTGAGCTATCTCCCCAGCCCCACCAGAGATAGAACTTTAATCTTTTCTTAATGTAGTATTTTAAAAAATGTATTTAGTACAGGCTCTACAGCGTCTCAATACGCAGATTGGACTCTAGCGATCCTTCTGTTTTCAGACTCCCAAGTGCTGGGTTACAGGTGCGTGCCACCATGCCTGGTCTCAGTCAATGTTTCAGAGTGCTCGGTGGGTGGGCAGGGCAGGCATGGCATGCCTGGGGTCGAGTCCCTGCTGCTGTGCTCTGCCTAAGCAGGCGCTTCAGTATGCTGAGCTCTCAGGCCGGCCCTTTCCCTTCAACTCTTGACCCCTTCCCGTTTGAAAAAGAGCTCCCTACCTCCATTATCTATGTTTTATTTTGCTGTTTACTCATATTTAGGCATTTTTCCTATAGGAGAAACCATGTTACACATAAACTTTTGTCTTTTTTTTTTTTTTCGTGGAACCAGGTATTGAACTCAGGACCTTGTATTTTCCAGGCAGGCACACATAGGCTTTTGTGTCTGATTTATTTCACTGAACATTATGGCCTTGGGGTGCATCCATTTTCCTACAGATGCCTCAGGTTCATCCTTCTTTATGGCTGAATAGTACTCCACTGTCTATAAATACCACATTTACTTTATCTGTTCGTCTGCTGATGGATGTAGAGGTTATTTCTGAGGTTGAGCTGTTATGAATTGTGCTGCTATCGATACAGGTTTGCATGGATCGCTGTGACGTGATGTCTTTCGCTCTTTCAGGAAGGTTACTAGATGAGCAATAGCTAGGGTGAGTGGAGTTTCGAGTTTTAGTTTTCTGAGAGATCTCCATGCTCCACAGCAGTTGTACCAGTGAGGGTCAGTAGGACAGGTTCAGCGATGCAAATTAAGCCCTTTGTAATGCATGTGCGAGTACAAGTGTGTGTGTGTGTGTGTGTGTGTGTGTGTGTGTGTGTGTCTGTCTGTCTGTCTGTCTGTCTCTACCTCATACATTGCTGGTACATTCCCACTAACAGGGCGGAAAGGCTCTTTTTCCTCTGCACTGGTAATCTCTTTCTTTTTTCTCTTTCTTTCTTTCTTTCTTTCTTTTTTTTTTTTTTTGTCTTTTTGAGACAG
>PVJA010051357.1:0-12872 GCA_004027025.1 Myocastor coypus | reverse complement strand
CTTCTTCTTCTTCTTCTTCTTCTTCTTCTTCTTCTTCTTCTTCTTCTTCTTCTTCTTCTTCTTCTTCTTCTTTTACTTTAGATATTATTTCTGATCTGAGTTGCTCTATACATTTTTTCACTTGTCTGTCTACCTCAGATGCTACCAATTCAGAGATTTCGGGTGCATGATTCCCATTTTTTTCCATGGTAGTGTCTCCTGTATTTGTTCCGGGTGTGCTCAGTAAGATTGCATCTTACTCCTTCTCTTTGTCATTTTGTATAGCAGAGATCTCTGCACTTTGGTGAAATTATACTATTAGCACCTATAGAAATTTGGGTCTGGACACACCAAGCTTGTTACCATCCAGATGTGCCTGGCTGTGTCTGGCTGCTGTCCTCAGCTTGTTCCTGCTTCAGCTGGGCTCTGTGTGGCTCAGGCCGTGGGGACGGTGGATGGTGTTGAAGCTCTGGTGGCTGATGGCTCACCAGAGGAGGAAAACTGAGTAGGGGTCACAGTTTCGGAGGACATGATCTATGATCTGTCACCCAGTGGCTTCAGGGCTGTGGTGAAGCTGCACCCTGTGGTGGGGAGGGACCATGTGGTGGAGCAGAAAATCACACCTCACAGCCAAGAGGGAAGAGGAAGAGGGGGCCTATGGTTCCACACTCCCCTGCAGAGTCACGGTGTATGACCTAACCTCCCCCAAGCCCACAACTGTCCCCTATCTCCCAATTAGCATTATGCTGAGGACCAAGGGTTTTAGGGGACATCTGAGATCCAAACTATCAGCAAAAGTGTGTGTGAGGTTGCACAGGAATGCTGTGAACTTGTCTGTAGGTTGAAATGGAACTTAGCCTCAAAGGATCTTCAGTTAGTTTTTGTTTGTTTGTTTGTTTGTTTTTGTTAGTTTATTGGTTTGTTCTGTGGGAGTGGTGGTGGTACTGTTTCTGATAAAGTAAATACTGAAAGCATCAAGGAGCAACCTCTACTTGTGTTGATCTAAACTCTTGACAGTCTTTTTCAAAAATATATTTCTGCCAAGTTATTAATTAACTTTCACCTGGCCTTCACTTTTGCTCTTGCTTCTGAGATAATCCAAGTTCTTGATCCTCACCGTCAACACCAGAGACCACAAAGGTCAGGAAGATGTTGGCCTCTTTTTCTGATTCTTCCTGGGTTCTGATTTGTGATGGGACATCACTGGCTCCTGGATGACCTGAGTTTCTGCATCTTCATTTTTAGCCAAACATTGTCCTGTGGTAAATAAAATCGTTATCTTAATAACACAAGAAAGTAGGAGGTGTACACTTTGAAAATGTAGCCTGTCTATGTATGAAGTACCACAGATTGTGTGTCTCAGTACTTAATACCATCTTGCAATATTAGCTTGCATTTTCACTCACTGAGGCTTTGCCCCTACCATCTTATAACTGAAAATGCTCAAAATGTTTTCATTTCAGTGATTAGTGAACACTGTACATCACCTTCTGAGAATTAAATCAGATGAGGAGCTGAAGCTTTGTTCCAACATTACAAAGAGGCCAGGGGAAAATGGGACCAAAGAAGCCATCTGTAGTACATCCCGCCATCCATCTATGAAGTCGTCACAGGCTGCCCATAAAACCCCAGTTAGTGGCAGGCACCTTGAATGGAAGGGCTCTTGACCTTGAGGACATTTCTGAGAATTTGCTTTGGGACCAATGAAAGCCAAAGCATTGTGCACATTTTCCAAATGCCCAACTCAAGCTAAGCCCATAGGTAGTAACCACGCTGCATATAAATTGTAACTGGCTTGATAAATCCATCTGTAGCTCCATGGCCAAGTCTGAGGGTGGTGACTGGGTCTTGTCTATGATAAGATCTCTGATGGTAGCTATGAATCATTGGGAGTTTAGGAAATAGCTCTGGCAAGGGACACTAGGAGCTCTTTTTTTTTTTTTCTTTTTTTCTTTCTTTCTTTCTTTCTTTTTCTTTTTTTTTTTTTGAGACCACAGAGAGTCAGATACCGGCAGCCCAGCCCATATTATTCTGGGTGGGAAGCCAGCATCTCATGCCTTTGTCTACTTCAAGCCCCATCTGCTCTCTGAAGTGTGTCTGCTCTGCCCCTTCACCCTGACAGTGTTACTTTGCTTTTTAGAATACATAACATCCAGCCATTGGATAAAGTCATTATGGTTATTTTGCATTCCAGAATTTTTGATATCATTGTTGGTATAAACAACATTTTCTTGTCTTCTGAATAAACGTCCAGTCTGGGGTGGATTACTTAACAATCACTTTGGAATGTCCACTGAACCGAGCTCCTGTGGTTCCTAGGCACACCTGAGGATAGCTGCCAACAGCATAAAAGGAGAACTAGAGGGGAGGATTGCACGTTGTTGATTTTGCTGGAGAAGCTTGCTGTAGCTGGTCTTCCTGATATGAACTTGGCTGTTCTTGGAGTCTGAGGAACTGGGGTCCTTGATGTCCCTGACAATGGCTACTGTTCTCTTCTGGGAAGTTCTGGTCTTGACTTTGAATGTTGTGTCTAGGCTCCAGTGCAGATCCCTCAGCCTATTGGCACAGATCCTTTATCCTGCTACTGCAGACTTTCTAGCTTCTGCCACTGACCACTGGGTCTTCCCAGTGCAGATCCTTGCAAGTCCCTTGATGGGGACTTGCATGAGACATTGCTGTGGGTGCTTGACCTCCAGCTGGGCCCTTCTAGGACAGTGCTGTGGGATCTCGGCCCTCTGCTGGGTTCTTTGAATCGCCATCATATGGACGGATCTCTTGTGCTCTTCTGCATTTGGCTTTCTGAATGAATATTATAAAATAATCCTATACATTATGTGTCTCATGTTAAATCTATTCCCTTGCAAACCCTGACTACAGCACAGTGTTTCCTGGGAGCTCTGAGCATGAAGTGTGGAAATTAATGATGGAGAGGGTGTTGCAGTGAGATTTGAAGACAATGCTGGGAAATCAGCCTTTGAAGCTCTGACTCACTGAGATTTTATTTTCTTCAGACTCTCTTTCCAGACTTTTATCTTTGGCCTGTAACTATCAAAACTTTCTTGTATTTTATTAGCAGCTATCAGCACCTCTGAAATTCACAAAATATCATTTTATACAATATCAGAAATTAACAACAATATATTAAAGTGAATCTTAATATCAAAGAAAAAAATCCAAGAGAAATAGCAGAGGAAAATGACTTAAAATACCTGAAATATTTTGATTTGATTTTTTTTTTTTTTAATCTTTGGCTGAAGGTAACAACACTGCCTCAAACTTGAAAGTGATTGGTGGAGAATTCAAGCAAAATAAAACAAAAAGAAGGGGCTTAAAAGTATTAACTCTGTTACCCTCTCTAGGAGCCAAATACCACTTTGAAACCTGACGCCAAGCCCTGAGACATCCAAGTTCCTGTCTTGGCTCTTTGTAATAGGTTGGCTGATTATGGAGCTAATAATGAATATAATTGAAAATCACTGCTGGATCCTTTGAAATTTACTGCCAAATAATGTCTTGTGGAAGGGTGGCAAGGCGGAAAAAGAACCCACAGAACCTCTTTTACAATGCTTTCAATAATCAGAATCAATTGTTACTGTGTTCAATTTACCTGGAGAAGTTCATATTGTTTATGAAACATAATATAAACTCAAGAAAGCCCTTGAATCCCCATCTGTAGTAGATGTCATGAAGGTAGGCATTGTCCTAACGACTTAATTTCTGGCTGCTGTTGACTGAAGTTCGTTTTTGATTCTTGAATATGTGCTCAGAACAAAATACCCAAATTTGTCAGTTATTGTCGACCTGCATTGCTTGTGCTTTTAGAAATGAGCCACTAAGAAGGGGTTCTTTCACAGAAACAGTGTCATGAGGCTCCACTTTTCATTTTAGGATGGGATTTCTGTCATGAATGAATAGTCTCCGGAAATGGTGCAGAGCTCCAATAACAGCTTTCTGGTTTTGATTATGAGGCAGAATGATTTCTGGTTTTTCCGTATTATTTGCATTGTGAATGAGATTCTGTTTATTCTCATTTAGATGCTGTGATCAGGTGAGGGAAATCTAAGCCTGCTCCATCAAAGCCTGATATTGTGGCCAGAATACAAATTAATTTTCATACCTTAAAAGATATGTAAACAACATGGCTATGACAATTTGAGATAACATCCAAGAGACCCTGCGCATGTGAGCTGGAGTTGCTGAATGCTGCTTGGAGTCTTGTGGGAACTGTCTGTGCATCTCTCTGCAATGGTGCTTTTTTTATACTAAGGGAGGTGAATTTTTATGTTCAGAGTGTCAATATAAGCAGAGCTCAAAGAGGCAGAGTGGTGGGAAAGAATGCTGAGCTGAAGACCCTGCTCAGAACTCCAAGTAGATGGACTGCTGGTTGAGAGCACAGGCACTATAGCCTCTCACTTTCAGGGGGCAGAGGTGTGAAGAGTGGGGACAGCTGGAGTGGTGAGTTCTAATCTTATAGGACTGGGAACATTACTGAAGCGTCTTTTCTTAAATTTTTCTTTGAGGAATATGACATAACAATAGTATATATACCAAACTGCAAAGCTGATCAATAACTTTGGAAAAGATATTTTCAGAAAAAAAGGGATAGTGAGGATAAAGACAGACAGAGACAGAGAGACAGAGACAGAAACAGACACAGTCAGAAAGACAGACAGAGATTGAACGATGATGAAAAAATAACCCAGGGATAAACTTGGACTTTTTCAGGACAGAGTGAAAGCGCTTATTTCATTATTATGATTTATATTTTCAATTAGTGCCTCTTCCAAGTCCCTAGCATTTCCTATGTAAAAATATTTCTCTACACCAGTTTAGCTCCATGTTGTACACTAATTCCTTTTGCATGTGACCATCCTAAAAATATTTGAAACAGCTGTTAGAAGCCCTTAAGCATTCTCCTCTCCAGCCCGAGTAACTTAAGTCCAGCTTTTCAAGGCCATGTATGTATGAGAGCTCTTGCTGTTGTAGGCTGCCCTGGCCAGAGGGTTTCAATATATCATGTCTGTTCTAATAGTTGGATACTGGGTGCAGAACACTGTGCTCCCCTGATGGTCTGTCTACATGGAATCCTGCAAAAACTGTCCCTCCATTTATTCAGCCTATCGTGGCACTTTAAAGGCAGCTGAAGTCTAATCAGTTATTTTTGGAGACCACATCAGATCACTGGCTCATTTTGGACTTGGACTCTATTAAAATGACAAGTCCTTTTCACATATGCTCTTGCTAAGCCACCGTGTGTGCACTGAACTATATATAGTTATCTGTGGAGTGCTTATTATGGGCAAGGCAATGTGCTAAATGCTTTGCATCTTTTGCATCTCATTTAATCCTCACACCAACCCAGGGATGCAGAGTAGCCTTGGTTCTCTATTCTGGGTAAGTGGAGGCTCAAGCAAGTGGAGACTTGCCAAAAGAGGTCTGACTCTCACACAAGCTCTCCTGAATGTGAAGTTATTCTGACCTTTGTACTGATATGCTTTGTGCTGACCCTTCTCATGAAGGGGATACACAGGATCCGATATCAAAGAGCAGAACGATTAAATGTAACTTTGGTTAGACTTGCTATCTTTTTAGGTTGTTGAGATCTTTTTGGATCTTAATGTTGTCTCATACACACTAGCCATATCATCAGTGGATTTCAGCAGCCACTATTACTATTCTGTGGACATCATTACTCTAAGTACAGAACCAAATCAAGAACAGAGTTGCCTGACCACACTAGAGCTCCCACCAGTGGCTCAGATGGCTACTTCGATAAATTACAGATCTTGGTTCTGGAACTTGGTTTCCATTTTTCCTCTGTCATCTATCAGGCCCGAGCCCTTGCTGAAACTCAAGGGAGGGCAGAATTCCAAAAGCATTCATGCACTGAGTTTAGCATTGTTGCCTCAGGGAGAAAAAGAAGCCAGCTGCAAGATCTGTTCATAGTGAGCCTACATTGGCTTGATCTGATCCTCTTCTTCCATGTTAAGTAGGCATGGACCATCCCTAATCCTCCATTGTAGACTCTGGTCTAGAACTGATAAAGGCCACTATTTTTATTTTTTTATTATTTTTTAAGGTCACTATTTTTAGCTTAAGCATTGACCTTAACCTTTTGAACATTTATTTTGTGTGTGTCTATGTTTCAGATTTATAGAATATCAATGATTGATATATTATACCAATTCCAAGTTAAGTCTAAGATGTTTGATACTCAGAAAGACAGTGATGTTAAGCTCAGGTACCTATGTTATACAGTAATAGTATCACTAAACTTTTCTTCTGGAGGGTTAAGAACATGAGTTTATAGACCAAAAATTGGAGAAAAAGAAGGGCTACAATATTTTGGTGCTAGACCTTCAAGGTCAGGGTGGAGTAAGGACATTAGAGAACCTATGCTATAACATCCTATAACTCAGTGGTTTCCCAAATTTTCTGGTCAAGGAGATTATGGGGCTACAGAAGAAAGGGATTGAAGATATATAGTGTACCTAAGGAGAGTCACCTAGAGGGAAAACATCCTCTCAGGCTTTCACAGAGGTAATAGCTCTTTTGATTTTTTCTATTATATCCTTACACCACCTGAGTCAGATAAAATAAATTAAGCTGTCCCTATAGAAAATAATGTCATTCAAATAAAAAGCAATCAATGCCTGAAGGCTGTTTTTATCTTCTTCTGCTTCTGTCCCCAAAATGCCACCTGGGGCAGAGGGGCTTAGATATTGTCCTGGAATTGTACAGAAATGGCATGTTTAGCCTCATACTGGTGCTGTGTGCACTGGCTCACTCTTGTTCCACAGCTCAAGTGATGTCTAGGCACACAAAATTTCAGATTTATGAGTGCTCTGGTGGCCTCCAAAGTTGCTGTATAGGACCAGAACTTGTGATTCATTCTTTTGGCTTTCTGGTACCCACAGAAAAGATAATCTATCTCCCTTTGATGACTCAACTTTCTTTTAGTCATCACTAGAGACTGGCCTGAGGGTTTCCTAGATGCTTCAGTGTTAGCTTGTCTGTCAACTCAATACTTATTCCAATGCATGTAGTGAGGTTAGCTCATGAGTGCTGTTTTGGTTTAGATCTAAAACAATGCCCAAAGCCTCATGGGTTTGCAAGCTGACTGGATTATGAGGCATAATAGGTGACTTGCTCTTAGGAGGTGAGGTCTTCGGGGAAGAGGTGGATCATTGTGGAACTGGCCTGGGACAGTGCATCTGCCTTCCCAGCTCCTCTCTTCATGCTGTCTTTCCTGCTCCATGAGGTGAGCAGCCATGGCCCCTATGGGCCTCTGCCATGCTATTTCTTCTCAGCAACCGGTTGATCACAGAGATCTAAAGTTAACCTCTCCTTTAAGTTATTGGTGTTGGGAATTATGTCTCAGCATGGCAAAGTGACTGTGACAGGCACTGTGGAGGCCTCTATTTGTGTGACTGCATTTGAAGCTCTGCTCCCAAAACCCAGCATGGGAGCTGCTGTGGTGTGAAAGACAGCAACAAAATTTATGAAGTTTAATCCTGGTGGTGCAGAACCAAGAAGATACAGACTTAACCTGACTATATTGTTTGGAGGTGGGTTTCTCTGGAAAGCAACTAAGAGTAAATGCCATAAGTGTAGAGCCCTAACCCAAAAGCACTATGACCTTATAAGAAGGAGAACAGACCTGTGCTAGACCCTCCATTTCTCTTTTTCCATGATAACTTTAGCAGAATCTCCATCAGCAAGAAAGGCGTCACCAGACATGGTCGTGTCTTTGACTCTGCCAGCCTTCTGAACCATTAGCTGAAGGTTATGGCTTGTATCTAGATGTGCCCCCAAGGCCTTACGTGCTTAGAAGTATGGCCTTTCAGAGCTGACTGGATCATGGGTGTGTGATATCTGGATTAAGAGTGTGTGGTGCCATGTTGCTCCATGGAACCCGCCTAGTCCTGGGCATGGCTGAATGGATTTACTGGCCACAGAAGCCCCACCTTGGCTTGGTCAGCCGAAAGGTTTTTAGCTTGTTCAGAATCAAAGGGAAAGGCAGCTGCTCCTGCTGCTGCTTGTTTCTTCACTGCCTCCTGTGTGCCACAACATGGACTATTTCTCCTCTGTCAAGCCCTCTGCTATCCTGTCATTGGGTAGCCAGCTATGAACTACAAATTGTGAACCAAAATAACCTTTTCCTCTTTTAACTCCTGGGTATTGGGTATTTTGTCTCAGCAATGAGAAAATAACTAGGACACTGGACAAGCAGCCTCTTTATCTTGTAAGTTACTCAGTGTATAGTATTCAGTTATAGTAACAGAAAACAGACTCAGACAGGGACAACAAAAGAATATCCTTTCTTTAGGCTTTTCCCCAGTGTATTTAACATCTGCATGTCTTCAGGCCAAGGGATAGAAGGGGAAAAGGCAGCAATAAGTTTGACTTCTAGCTCCATGCCTTCTCTCACTTCTTTGTGTCCCTGAAGATTTCTCCAAGGCAGTGTAAAGAGCTGGCCTTTCTTTCTTTAGTTTTCCCCAAATTATAACCTGTTCCTTTGGAGCCCAAGCTGAGCTATCACTGCGGGTGGGTGTTTAGCTTGTCTACATCGAAGTCATTTTTTCTCTTTTCGGATGTGGACAGGCTAAGGCAAAGACAGGAGAATTTGAAGAGTTTGGTCTCGAGGTCATGCACGCTCTGACTTTCATGGCTATCCCAGTGCTGCTTCTTGCTTTGTGATAAACAAATCCTTCCTTACTATGACGCTATCTAATCTCTGTAGCAAAGAACTAGGCATGGAGGTTATATCCTTCTCCATTTCTAGGGAATTGGCTTCATTCGTATTGGGGTAAGACAGGTATAATTATGGTTAGACAAGAAAACAGGAAATTCTTGGATGATAAGAGAGTGTATTCTGCTCTGACAAAAGTCTCTAATGAATGACTATTTTACCTTTGGGAAATAATGCTTGAATTTTGAAGGTTCAAAAGCATAAACCCTAACACACTGGATGAAAGAGGATGTGGATCTGCACCAAGAATGGATTTGTAGTTGGGAGGCTGAACTCCCAGTGCATGGAGTTGACTATGCCAGTCTCTTACCCACTGCCTGCCTGACTTCTGTGTGTCTGAAGGGAGGCAAGAAATGCTTACACAGCTAGCCCTTGTGGAGCAAGCTGAACTGAGGGGAGGAAGTGACTGCAAGTTGCCTACGCATTGCCCCTATCACTTCTGACCTCTTTTCCATATATACTCTGCCAGTTGCCTCTAAAAATATAAATCCACTGGCCCCACCATTCCAGAGCCTCGTGTCTGTAATCCAACTCCCAGATCAAGCAACCAGAAGAAAAATATCCCTCTCACTATCCTGTCTGTCCTACTCTCCTCAATGACACAGCAAGAAAGCAGAGCCAAGATCAAGGACAGGAACTCCAAGATGACAAACTAGGTTATCACCCACAAAATATTAGGATAATTCGTTCACAATTGTCGTTTACTTCTTTTACTCAGTGTTTGCTTGTTTGTGACAGGGTTACACTATGCAGGTCACACTGGCCTTGAACTCAGTCTGTGGCCCAGGCTGGCCTCCAAATGGTGGCAATCATCTGGCCTCAGCCTCATGAGGGCTGGGATTACAGGTTTGTGCCACCAGAGTCAGCGTTTTAAGAAACACAACATAAATCTTCATTTCTTTTACTTTTTAATTTTTTTTTTCTTTGTTTGGAGGTAGGTATTAAACTCAGGGCTATGTGCATGCTAGATATGCATTCTACCACTGGGCTATTTAACCAGCCCATGTATTTTTGGTTGGTTGGTTGGTTTTGTAGAAGACTGGGCCTAGGTCCTTAATATTAAGTTGCATGTCAGCTTCTTTTATGTTTTGTCCTGATACAAGATGTCCAAGTGGGACTCGAACTTTTTATCTCTCGGCCTCAGCCTTTCAGAGGTCCTGGGTTTATAGACATATGCTACTGAGCCCATCTCCATTTATTTCTTTCAAATTATTAAAATTTGTGTTTGATTTGTATGTAGAAATAAACAAACAGGATATTTTTTCCCTTATTATTTCCAACCATTATTCATACTTTAAGTTTGTTGAAACATGACAAACAGATCTCTTCCAGCAGTGTCTCTTCCCAGGAGTACAGGTCACCATCACTTAGGCCTCTTCCAGCCTCAGGAACAGTGTCCTTTTTGGGCTGGGGCTTTGCCTGGAGCTGAGAATGTGCAGAGACCCCTGTGCTCTATCTTAGCACCCAGCAGCATTTGAACTCACCTGAGAACTGGCAAGGCCAGAAGTGGTTCCCAGGACACTTGGCCAGACTTAAACTCCCGAGGACAGAAAGTGAGAAGCAAGGACATGCATGTTCTTCCTTGACATAAAAGATAAAACATGAATAACGACCTCAGGTGATGCTAGGCTGAGACCAAATCTCAGAAAGGATTTTAGCAATATTTCATGTCTTATGATGTTGGGTACCTGGGTATATACATTTGTCAAAACTCATAGGATATGTATCTAAGCACCGTGCATTTTAGTGTATGTATTCATGCTTCAATAAATGTTTTAAAATTTAAACATGAATGAATTAGTGCAACTAACTAATTAATTAATTAAGGTCTTCCCAGGTCTTGCTGGACTGACTATTCAATCCCACAGTGAAATTCTGATTTTCTTTGTTCTTCTACAGGCTCTTTACAGGATGTATTCACTTTGTGTCTAATTTCTTTCACTCAACACAGTGTTTTTAGATTTATCCATATTGTAATTTATCAGTATTTAATTTCCTTTTGTTAAGTAGAATTTCACTGTAGAAATGTTTGTCTACCATATTTACTCATATTTCCCATTGAGGGAATGTTTTGATTTTTCACTATATGAATCAAGTACCAATGTATATTTTCATATGTATGTTTAACTTTGTAAGAAACTGACAAATTTTTTCCAACACGACCACACTATTTTAAATTCCCACTGGCAGTGACCATTGGGATGGCCGTTCTTTGTAAGTCTAGCCACTGCGAGGAGTGTGCAGTGGTATGTTACCATGGATTTCAAATTAAAGATGGATTTCAGCCCCAATATAAGTGTTAAAGCCAGAAAACACCTAGAGCAAAAAATAGGAGACTATTTTCCATATGGAGTGAGCCAAAGCTGGTTATTTTTATGCTGGCTAGTAATACTCAGCATCTAGCTGTGTACATATTAGACACTGTACACTCTTTGTTAGGAAGTGTCTGTCCAAGTCTTTGGACATATTAAAATGAATCCATCTTTTCATTGCTGAGTTGTAGTGGTTTTTTTCATACTTTGAGTCTTTGGGGTATATATCAGTTATTAGTTTATCGTTTTTATTTGATGGAGTTTCTTTTGTGTTCTCTAATAAATCTGCTTATCTCTTCTTGAGAATATATTTTCAAATGTTTTCTTCTAAGGGTGGTCTAGCTTTACCTTTTGTGTTGGGGCCTCCATTGTATCTTGAATGACTTTTCGTTATAGTATGGGGTGAAAGTGAAGCCCTGCTTTTTATATATATATATATAGGTCTTCAATTGATCAAACACCAATTTTTGAAAAATCTTTCTTCCCTTCATTAAATTGCACTGATATATTTTGTTAGAAATCAGTTATATAAATGAGTCTATTTTTGGACTTCCTACACACTTTAGATGATCCACTGGTCTGTTTTTATGTCCATACCAATACTTTATTACCTACCATAGCTTTATGGCAAGTTAAAATATATAGTAATATATTTCTTCGACTTTGCTTTTTCTCAAGGTTGTATCAATGCTGGGCCTTTTGTATTTCTATATGTTTTAGTTTCAATGTGCAAATGTCAACTACAAAAACCTTTGGAATTTTAGTGGGAAGAATATTAAAACTGTAGATCAATTTGGGTACAACTGTTACCTTATAATTTAATCTTTCAGCCCACAAATATCTTTATAGATTTAGAGTTTACTGATTTTATTTATTTATTTTATTTTTTAAAATTTTAATAAGAAAGAAATAACAATGAAACAGTTTCAGAACACATTAGTAGGACAGCCACAATAGTTAACATAATGCATATTGTTGTCTTCATAGTAGTTGTTTAGAGTACAAGATGAAGACATGGTGACTTTTCTAAACACTATTAGTACAAATATTTCTTCTCACTGAACTAAGAGAAAGTAGCTGTATGTATAGTCCAATAGTCCATAATAGTAAAGGGTTAACAGCAGAAGTGACAATGTTGGAAGCTGTTGAGTTGAGCCTTTTACAGCTCACAATGTTAATCTGGTTTTACTTTTTACCTTTTTACTTTTCTGCTGGACGGTTAAGGCCAAGTTAAGCAAGACATATATGACAAAAAATATTACCTTTATATCTGAAAAGGTCAGCCAGATCCCCTCAGGATTTATCTTGAAACCATGTACAGAGTCTTGTAGAACTTTTGTCAGTGTCAGCTGTCTGGATGAATCATGGCCATTGCTTGACCAGTTTGCTCTCTGTGAAAGCCTGAGAGAATGGTTTCTCCCTAGGTGACTCTCCTTAGACACACTATACATCATTAATCCCTATCCTCTGTGGTCCCATAATCTCCTTGAACAGAAAGTTTGGGACACCACTGAGCTACATGATGTTATAGTACACATTCTCTTATGTCCTGAGTCCTCACTGACCTTGAAGGGCTAGGGCCAAAATACTGGCTATCCTTGTAGCCCTTCTTTTTGTGTGATTTTTTGGTCTGCAGACTTAAGTTGTTAACCCTCCAGAAAAGATGCTCAGTGATACTGTTACTCTATAACATAAGTTATAGGGTAACCTTGAGCTTAACATCACTGTCTTTCTGAATATCAAACACCATAGACTTAACATGGAACCAGTATCTTCCATCAGTCATTGATATTCTGATAAATCCGTATAGAATGTGATAAAAAAAAAAA
>PVJA010051356.1:0-12873 GCA_004027025.1 Myocastor coypus | reverse complement strand
ATTGGTGCGAGTTCGAGACCAGCCTGGGCTACAAAAGTGAGCTCAGGACCAGCCTCAACTGCATAGTGAGACCCTGTCTCAAAAAGACAAAAAAAAAAAAAAGAGACAAACTATAACAGGCAGCATGATTGAAAGGAAACTGTCTCTCCAACTTTCATACACTTACTCCTATAAGCAGGCACTCTGGCTCTGGATAAATGACTTCTAGGACTGACACGACCGTACAGTACAATGACCATGACTTTTTATTAAATGTCAATGGAGCCGGGCGTGGTGGCTCACGCCTGTAATCCCAGCACTCGGGAGGCTGAGGCAGGAGGATCGGTGCAAGTTCGAAACCAGCCTGGGCTACAAAAGTGAGCTCAAGGCCAGCCTGAACTGCATAGTGAGACCCTGTCTCAAAAAGACAAAAAAAAAAAAAAAAAAAAAAAAATGTCAGTGGAACAAGGTCTCAGAACCAACATTCTCACCATCTGCACCTTTTATTTCTTAATATTATGAGTGGCTCAGCCTGCCCTGGGGGTGGGGCTGGCGCAGCATGTGGTGCTGGGGATTGAACACGGTCCCTGCAGTTGCCTAAGCTTGCCTTAAGCAGGAGCTTTAGACCACTGAGCCATCTTGCCAGCCCAACCATTTGCACCTTTTAATGAACATCCTGAAGAATATCAAAGGAAACATACATCACGAAGCAAGAGTGGGAGCCATTTATAGTGCCACACTGACTGGCTAACCCTGTGCCCCAGAGCAGAAGGCATTCTGGACTCACTCACCTCAAGTGAGCAGCTCGGACACCTCAGGGCCTAACGCTGCCATTGCCAGGCCAGGCCAGCAACATCCCCACAGAAACTTCTACCCTATGGTTGACCCTGCTTCCAAATGGAGGAAGCGTGGGTCAAAGGAAACATCGGTGCAGACTATTTAATTAGCATACTTTGGAGGAAGCAGTTTTTCTCTGACTGGAATAATTTGTGAGAAGTAATTCCTCAGAGCTCGGGTCTGCAGCTTGCATCACAAATCTTCTACTGAGCAAATACGAAAACAGAGCAAGATGTTTAGTTACATCTCCTGGGTCATAATTTAATCAACAAAGAACCTGGACCAACCCCAGACATTTTATTTTACTTGTTTTTAACAATGTGGTTCCTGACCACCAAAGTAACATGGGTGCCTTATCAAAATAGGAAAAAGTACAACAATGAAAGAACAATCATCTAGAATCCCAGAACCCCCCAAGTGACCACTAAGCATTTTAGTACATGTGTTAGTCTCCTGTAGATAGCTGGATACATGCTTAATCATCCCTTTTGAGATTCTGTGATATGACTGGGCATGGTGGCGCACGCCTGTAATCCCAGCACTTGGGAGGCTGAGGCAGGAGGATTGGTGCAGGTTCAAGACCAGCCTGGGCTACAAAAGTGAGCTCAAGGCCAGCCTCAACTGCACAGTGAGATGCTAAGACAAAAAAAAGGGGGGGGCACAGCTCTGTGGCACAAGTGTGGCACAAGTGCTTGCCTGGCAAGTGCAAGGTCATGAGTTTGAACCCCGGTCCCGCAAAAAAAAAGAGAATAGATTCTATTGACACATTTAGATATACATAATGATCACGGTCTTCATAGAGAATTTGTGCCTGTCCATGACATAACTGGGCTTTTCTTCCCCATTCCCCAACCCTCCTTTCGAGCGCTCCCTCTTCCTCACTTACAGAAGCTTTGTTTCTGTGCTTTTCTTCTTTTCCCGTCTTTCCTTTCTCCCTCCCGCCTGCCTTGTTCCCCTCTCTATTTGCACATTTCCCTACATTTCCCTCCTGTTTCACAATACCCCTTGCACATTTCGGTCCTTATTTACACTTTTAGTTTCTCACACCAGAGAAACTGTGTTGGATTTATTTCACTTAAGAGTATGAATTCAGGGTGTAGCCACTGTGCTAGAAAAGTCCCAAGTGTTCCCTTCTTTATAACCTCCTTTACTCGCTTAATTAAATGGAAACATTTTCCCACCTCATTTAACATTTTTTTTACAGTATGATTCGTATAGTTGTGTAATGTTCCAACCTACAGATATAATATAGTTACCCATGACCTTGTTGTTGCACCATCAAAAACAATATTATGAAACTTACTGGTTGATAAATGTTTTTATACAGCCCTAAATCCTTTGTGCTTATTCCTTCATGTGAACTGGATGACTTAAAAATAGTCATATTTTTAGTAAACTCTACTAACTTACCTTCTAGAAATGCTGAATATTTTACAAACCTATTTTTATTTTTATTTATTATTATTATTATTATTATTATTATTATTATTATTATTATTATTATTTGCAGGACCAGGGATTGAACTTTTATTTGATGTCCAAGAGAGTCTTATTTAGCTAAGTGTGATGGTGCACACCTAGCTATAATCCCAGCACTGGGGAGGCTGAGACAGGAGGATTGCCATGAGTTCAAGACCAGCCTGGGCTACATAGTGAGTCCAAGGCCAGCAAGAAGCTATCTCAAAAAAAGCACAATAAACAAAGAACAAGGATAATCCATTGTTAAGTTCTTGTTCTTGTTTTGAAGTTCTGTACTATATGTACTCTTGCTTGTTACTTTTTCTATCTTTGTTTCTGCTATTTTTACTCTCTCTCTGTCTTTCTCTCTGTCTCTGTCTCTGTCTCTCTCTGTCTCTCTCTCTATTTTTTTTGGGGGGGTGCAGTACCAGGGTTTGAACTCAGGACCCTGAGCTTGTCAGGCATGTGCTTATTCCACTGAGCTATCTCCCCGGCCCTATTTTTACTCTTTAAAATAAAATCTTAAATATTAAAAAAAAAAGAATAACAACAAAGGGGCCAGTGAGATGGTTTAGTGGTCTAAAGAATCTGCTTAGAAAAGCTTAGGCAACCGCAGGGACTGCAGTTCGTGGTTCTATCTCTGGCACCACATGCTGTGCCAGCCCCACCCTCAGGCCAGGCTGAGCCAGCCATTACAAAAAGAAAGAAAGAAAGAAAGAAAGAAAAGAAAAAAGAACAACAAAAAAAGGAGTCCCACATATTTGCCTTCTCAAATACGTAGTGCATATTGGACAAATGTAAAATGATGCCTCGTCATCAGTATAGTATCATTCAAAGTATTTTTACTCCATTAAAAAAATCCTATGTGCAGCCAGGTGTGGAGGTGCATGCCTATAAACCCAACACTGGGGAAGTTGAGGTAGGAGGATAGGTGCAAGTTCAAGTCCAGCTTGGGCTACAAAAATAAGCTCAAGGCCAGCCCAAATTGCATAGCAAGACCCTGTCTCAAAAAGACAAAAAGACAAAAAAAAAAAAAAAATCCTGTGTGCATTGCCTCTTCATACCTCCCTCCCCACTAATCTGTGATAAGCACTGATCTTTTCCCTGTAGTGTTGTCTTTTCCAGAGTGTGACACAGTTGGAATTATACAGCCAATAGCACATGAAGATTAGACTCTTTGATATTAATAGTCCAGTTAAGAGTCCTCTATGTCTTTTCTTGGCTTGATAGTTTTTTTGTTTGTTTGTTTGTTTGTTTTTGGCAGTAGCAGGGATTGAACCTGGGACCTTACATGTGCAAAATGGTGCTTACAACTCTGAGCTATCTCCCTGGCCCACTGGTTCATTTCTTTTTCAGTGCCGACTATGTGATCATCTGGATGTGCCAGAGTTTATTTATCTATTCATCTGCTAAAAGACTCTCAGATAGGGAGCTGGGGAGATGGCTCCGAGGCACAAGTGCCTGCTGGGCAAGTGCAAGGTCGTGAGTTTGAACCCCGGTCCCACAAAAAAAAAAAAAAAAAAAAAAGACTCTCAGTTGCTTCCAAGATTAAGCAATTATGGACAATGCTGGTTTTGGACATAAAGGTTTTGCATGGATGTACTACTTTTTTTTTTTGAGATGGGGTCTCACTGTGCAGTTCAGGCTGGCCTTGAACTCACTTTTGTAGCCCAGGCTGGTCTCAAACTTGCACTGACCCTCCTGCCTCAGCCTCCCAAGTGCTGAGATTATAGGTATGCACCACCACGCCTACTAGATGTAATATTTCTTTTTTTTTTTTTTTGTGGGACCAGGGTTTGAACTCACGACCTTGCACTTGCCCAGCAGGCACTTGTGCCTCGGAGCTATCTCCCCAGCCCCTAATATTTCTTATTTTAACTTTTATTATTTTTTGAGACAGGGTCTCAATATACAGCTCAGGCTGGTCTTGAGCTCACTTTGTAGCCCAGGCTGGTCTCACTGGAAATGACCTTCCTGCCTCAGCTTGTTGAGTGCTGGGAATACAGGTGTGCGCCACCACACAGGGCCACAGATGTGTTTTTTTATTTATTTTAATGAGAAAAAAAGATAAAATAGCAATGAAACAGTTTCAAAACAAGTTAGTATGGTTACAATAATTAATACCATGCATATTGTTGTCTTCATAGTAGCTACTCAGAGGACGAGATGTAGACCTGATATCTTATCTAAACAATATCAGTACAAACTTTTATTCTCAATGAACTAGGACAAAATAGCTGTAAATCTATCCTAACTCATTTGTTTATATATGTATATATATATATATATATATATATATATATATATATGATTTTATTTTATTTCTCTTAAACCTCATTTATTTGTCTGTGTTATGGCTGGCTCAGCCTGCCCTGGGATGGGGTGGTGCAGCATGTGACACCAGGGATCGAGGAGTGGTCCCAGCACTTGCCTGAACTTTCCTAGGCAGGCGCTTTAGACCGCTGAGCCATCTTACTGGCATATATATATATATATATATATATATATATATATATATATATATATGTTGTCTTTTTAAGACAGGGTCTTGCTGTGCAGCTCAGACTGGCCTTGAGCTCACCTTTGTAGCCCAGGCTGGTCTCAAATTCACACCAAACCTCCTGCCTCAGCCTCCCAAGTGCTGGGATTATAGGCGTGTGCCACCACACCAGGCTATATTTTTTTTTTCTCTTCTAATTTTTATTTTTTTAATTTTTAATTATTTTAAAAATAATTTTATTTTATTTTATTTTTTTCTTGTTTCAGAACTTTTGTTTATTTATTTTTATGGCCAGCCCAGTCTGCCCTGAGGGCAGGGCTGGCGCAGCATGTGGTGCTGGGGATTGAACCACGATCTCTGCAGCCGCCCAAGCTTTCCTAAGTAGACACTTTAGACCACTGAGCCATCCTGCCGGGCCCCTTTTTAAATTTATTTTATTTTATTTTATTTTTTTTCTTGTTTCAGAACCCTTATTTATTTATCTATTTCCATGGCCAGCTCAGCCCGCCCTGAGGGCAGGGCTGGCGCAGCATGTGGTGCTGGGGATCGAACCGTGGTCCCAGAAGCTGCCCAAGCTTTCCCAAGCAGGTGCTTTAGACCACTGAGCCATCCTGCTAGGCCCCAACATTTTCATTTTTAAGGATTTTTAAAAGATCCTTTCGACCATTTAATTCCACTGTGTCCTTTTCATTAAGACAATCACAGCTTCATCTTATCTTCCTGCCTCAATCTGTCCTTTTCTACTACAACTCTAAGGTGGCTTGTTTCCCCTTAACTCAGCTCTTTGTCATTGTATAATCAATTTAGTCTCGAGTACCTTACAATTCTTTAACTATTTCTCTAATAGTCACAACCAAGTCCCAGGAGAAACATGATAATCTATAAGGAAGAAAGGAGAATAGGGTGAGGGGAGTGAAGACAAATATGAAAGCCCAAAATTTTGTTTTGGTTCTATATCCAGCCCTCTGCACACTACAAAGTAAGGCCAGAATGAATGATTTGACCTTCACACAGTGAGTCATGTGGACTTGGACCTAGAATTCAGGCTTCCTCTGAAATAACCTTTGTTATAGTTCCCTGGCAGATAATCTTTGGTCTGCCATACCCAGATCACTTTGTACACCTGGTAGAAAGACTATCAGGGAGAGTAAGGAAGCCTAGGTTCTCGCTCTGCTTCGACCAGGCTCCATGACCTTGGTCAGGTCGTGTTCTGAGGCTCTGTGTCCTTCCTCATAGTAAGAGGCTGAGTAAATAGAACTCTGAGTTTGTCCAACACTGAAATTCCTTTCTTCTGATCTGTCCTGGGACCTGGGCTGTCACGGTGGTGGGTGGCCTTGAGTTGGTTAAGAAGCCTCGCCCCAATTTATTCCTCACTTTGGTTGTTAAAACTTTCTCCTCTTACTCATTTGCCTCCTTCGGGTTCTCGTAGGTCAAGCAACATAATATGGGCTCCGTGGGCTCCCCCGCGGCTGCAAGGGGAGAAAGAACATCTCGATTTATCTGGATACCCCAGGAGGGAGCTTGGTCTTGAGCACTACCAACTTCGGTCCTGCCGCAAGACCGAGGTCCAAGGACCCTGCAAGGCCCATCGCACGAGGGCTGGGATCAGCCCAGAGCGCACAGTGGCCGCGGACACCTAGAGAGGGCAGGGGAGGAGCCGGAAAGACCCCGCCTCCGTGCCGTCACGTGGGGGGCGGAGTCGGAAGCGTGACGGCGTGCGCGGGGCGGGGCCACCGCTGTGCGCGGGGGCGGGGCGCGGCGCTCGCGGCTACTGCTGCTGCTGCTGTTGCTGCTGCTGCTGCTGCTGCTGCCTGGGAGGGAGGCCGGGCAGGCAGTGGAGCGGCGCGGCTTTACTTCGAGTGGCCCGCGCGGCCGCGGCTGACTGACCCGGCGCGGACGGCCGGACAGACGGACGGACGGGCGAGCCACGGAAGCGGAGGCTGGGAGCTGCGCCGGACGACGTAGAGCTCGGACAGGTCAGGCTCGGCGACGGCCACTGTGTCCGCTGAATGAAGTGCCCGCCCCGCTGAGCCCCGAGCCCGGCGCTTTCCCCGCAAGATGGACGGTTTCGCCGGCAGCCTTGGTGAGTGTGGTTGCGAGTCCAGCCGGTCGTGCGCGGGCCGGGAACCCCGTTCCCTGCCTGCGCAGCCCAGGCCCTGCTCTCCACCCTGCCCCTCGGGGCGCAGCAGTTCCTCTGCACATGGTCCCCTGGAGGTTGCCGCCCGCCGCCGCCTCCGGGAGGGGGCCGAGCCCCTCCCCCACGCGCGGCGCTCCTCGCAGCCGGACCCTCCTGGCTTCCCAGAACCCCCCTCTGGCGGGGCCCTCCTCCCCCAAAGCTGGGGGTCTCTCTCAGAGTCCCCTGGCAGCTGGTACAGCTCTCTTTATGACACTCATGCCCCCACCCCATTCCCTATGCTGTTGGGACGCCCCTTACTCGAATCTATTCTTTTTAGTGTGTCACATTCTTCCTTCCCACGTAGCGACCTCTTTCAGGGTGGGAACAGCCCGGGCCCACTCAGAGGCTCCCCTTTTAGGGTAGGGACACCCCCGTACACACCCACCTTCTGGAAGGGGACCCATCCCCCATCTTCACTTTAAATTTGGAGACTTTTAAGTATCCCTCGGTAACAGATAACTACCCTTCACTGTCTGCACTTCTCTGAACATTTTGCAGTGCGGAGAGAACCCGAACACCGAGGTATCATTTGCTAAGTACAAGAAAGGAAGAGGTGCATCAGTGTTGGGGGACCCTCTGTAAGAGTGAAAGCAGAAGTGTTTTCTGGCTCAGCGTGCATGCTGGGGAGAAGTCATCCTACCCAAAGAATCCATAGGAAAGGGGGCCTCTGTCGGGAAAGAAACGATTCTCCATTTTTGGAATATGTTGTCTTTGTGGAATGGAGAAAGGGAAGAGGTTATTAAGTAGGCTGAAGTATCTCTTCAGTGTTACCTTTCACCCAAATAAAGGTAGTAAAATTTGTAGTTGGCGAGGGAAGTCAGAACTCTAGTCTGATACTCGCTGCTCTATATAACCTGTGTCTGGAATTACTATTCTTCGAGGCCATTGGAATCTGGTTGCTGTAAAGATTGAGCTCAGCTCTTACAATGGTAAGAGAAACAGTTTCTGCTTTGGCTGATACTGTAGTTATGCGATAGCTTCTGTTGGATTTGTATTTTGAGAATTTTATGTGGAAGTAGCTTGTGTTCAGATGTCTTTTGTTTTGCATTTCTTGATAATAAATCCTTAGCTGGTTAATGTTCACAGATCAGTGAATGATCTGGCCATAGGCCATGCTTTAATCTAGCCACATAAAGTTGGGATTAGATAGACTTTAAAGTCTAAAGTGAAAAAATAAGAGCAACGAGCTCATTATAGTTATCAAATAGATCTATAATTGTGGTCCTGGCTTTCTTGGGAAGGAAAAAAAATTCATTGTTAGTAGACTGGTTTCAGAGTGGAAATCCCAAAATAGGCAGCAACTGAGTGTTACTCTTTCCTCCCCAAAGACACCTGTTGTCCATTATCTAACCTTTGATGTTTTATAATCTCTTACATAGTGAAGTTTCATTCAGGAACTCCTTTTACAGAGGCATTCACTTTCCATTGTTTTTTTTTTTTTTTTTTAAGAATTTATTTTATTGTTTTTTTTTTTCTTGTTTCACAACCTTTGTTTATTCGCTCATTTCCATGGCCGACTCAACCCACCCCGAGGGCAGGGCTGGCGCAGCATGTGGTGCCGGGGATCTAACCGTGGTCCCTGAAGCCACCCAAGCTTCCCCAAGCAGGCGCTTTAGACCACTGAGCCATCCCTCCGGGCCTTTCCATTGGTTCTTTTTCAGCCTCATGTTTGGCTTTATACACTAGTGCATATACTTTTGTTTTTTTTTATTTTCTTTTTTGGTCTTTTCTGAGACAGGGTCTTGCTACACAGTTCAGGCTGGTTGAACTCACTTTTGAGCTCGCTTTTGTAGACCAGGCTGGTCTCGAACTCGCACCTCCTGCCTCAGCCTCCCAAGTGCTGGGATTACAAGCGTGCGCCACCATGCACTGGCTGGTTCATATGCTTCTGGACTGAAATATTGTCCTGTATATGCACTTTTAAGTGCGGGTGGGTTTGATCACCTACCTACCAGAGCAGACTTAGGTCTCTCAGGGGAGACATTTGGAGGCTGTGATAATCTCTGCATGCTTGGGTGTTGGCTCCTAGGGCTGTAGGGATGATGAGCTCTCTATTCCTTTGTATCTCTTGTTGATTCTGGGGGAACTGTGGCAAGGCTTGTGGATGCTTCATTTTCAGGGAGTGTTTTGAAAATCATACCAATTGGCGCATTTAAGTTCATTTTGAAGTAATGTGCGGTGTATGCCTTGTTAAACAACTTTATCCCTTCACAGCCAATCCAGAAGAAACTTAAAAGATGAAAATAAATTGCAGTTGGGAAAATCCCATTTGTATAGAACATTATATCTGAGCCTGATTTTTTATTTTTGATTTCCAACTTTTTTTTTTTTTTTTTTGTGGGACCAGGGTTCAAACTCACGACCTTGCACTTGCCCAGCAGGCACTTGTGCCTCGGAGCTATCTCCCCAGCCCCGATTTCCAACTTATTTGATGCTATCTTTCGGCTGGTATGCCGTGAAACTTCCCTTTAGGTAGGTGTTGGTCAGGAACCAGGGAGATACGCTTGTCTCTGTAGTGAGAAACCTGTGTCAGCAGAGAAGGGAGGAAATGGTTCCTGGCAGTATTTGTAGCATTGCTGCTGAGGAAGATACTTCTCAGCAGGAGCTCTCCTTTCTCTTTCTGTCCCCTTTTAAGAGTAAAACTAGGCCCCATCTTAATTGAAATCTGGAAGGGTTGGGAATTGGGGGAGGGATATCGCTGATCTATTCTACTGGTAGCCTTTAAACAGAGGTCTTTACTCAACTTGCTTGTTTCTGTTCTCTGCAGTTCATTAGCCTGACGCTCAGAATTTTATTGATCTTTATTTTATCATCAAGAGAGCCATTAATATAAAGGCAAGCACTTGTACTCTAGTAGATGTTTAAACTTTTTTTTTTTAACCAAACAAGAATTCAAAACATTTGAAGTTCGTATAGAGTAACAAATATTGAAAGTGTTTATTCTCAAGGAAGTATGTGTATATAAATCCTTTTAAATATGAAGTGGGTTTTTGAAAATTATCAAGAAACTACATTTTGTTGTTGTTTTTTGTTTGTCTTTTTTGAGACAAGGTCTCGCTTTGCAGTTCAGGCTGGCCTTGAGCTCACTTTTGTGGCCCTGGCTGGTCTTGAACTCACATTGATACTCCTGCCTCAGCCTCCCAAGTGCTGGGATTACAGGTGTGCGCCACCACTCCCAGCTAAAAAACTACATTTTTCAACAAACCCAAAAGTTGAATGCTTTGTAAATAAGTTGAGAAAACTGTTCTTTTATGAGACCTGTGGTCAATCATCTTATGAAATAGAAAAACTCTTAAAATTAAAACTGTGCATTCAGTTAATGATTATTTAGATTGGTTAAATACTATTGTACTGTTTTTTTTTTTTCTTGTTTCAGAACCTTTGTTTGTTTATTCACTCATTTTTATGGCCAGCTCAGCCTGCACCGAGAGCAGGGCTGGTGCAGCATGTGGTGCCGGGGATCGAACTGCGGTCCCTGAAGCCGCCCAAGTTTTCCCAAGCAGGCGCTTTAGACCACTGAGCCATTCCGCCGGGCCCCTGTATTTTGTAATATATGAAATGGCAAGACAATGTAGTAGGGTTTGTTTTTTTTTTCTTCCTGTCTTTGTGACAGGGTCTCGCTGTGTAGCTCAGGCTGGCCTTGAGCTCACTTTGTAGCCCAGGTTGGTCTTGGAACTCAAAAAGATCTGCCTGTCTCAGTCTCCTAAGTGCTGGAATTACAAATGTGCTCCACCATGCCTGGCCTATGTAGTAGGTTTTGAAATCATAGAGAGGAATTTTAGGTGACTATTTTATTTTGCAGTACTGGGTGGGGATTGAACTCAGAACGTTGTGCTTGCCAGGCAAGTGCTTATTCTACTGAGGTATCGCTATCTCCCTGGCTTGATGACTGATCATTTTATAAATGCCACATTGAAATTACTATATTGTTGCATTACTCTTGTTTTACATAAAGGCAAGGAAAAATACTTTTAATCTCGGCAACTGATGAATTTCTGGCAGTTTGGCTGGCAAGTGCTTGTACTCTGGGATTTCCTCTAGTTATATTATTTTTTAGTACATAAATTAGGTTAGCTTAAAAAGGCAGTATGTTGCCAACTTTTTTTAAAGCTTACCCCAAATTATTATTATTATTATTATTATTTTTTTTGGTCTTTTTTGAGACAGTGTCTCGCTATGCAGTTCAGGCTGGCCTTGAGCTCACTTTGGTAGCCCAGGCTGGTCTCGAACTCGCACCGATCCTCCTGCCTCAGCCTCCTGAGTGCTGGGATTACAGGCGTGCGCCACCATGCCTGGCACCCAAAATTATTTTGATGTGTTGCTTACATGCACATGTACACAGTATTTTTTTTTTTTTTTTTTCAATTTGGAAACAGACACTTTATTAACTGACCAAATCATAAAGACATCTTGGTAGATACCCTATCTCATCCTTCTAATAAGTCTGCTAATCTAGTCTTCTCTGTTTCCAGCACCTCTACCTCCCACAAGGTGGGTGGTCTTTTTCTTCATTCTACCTCATGGAGATGATAACTCGAATGACCACAAGAAGTTATTTCCCTCTTTGAAGCGTTTTCCAACTCTATATATTATGTATGTCACGAATCAGATCCTCCATGTAGATGATGCCATATTTACCGAGAGATCAAGCAGTCAGTGAATTTATCTGTCAAGGCAATTCTCTTGTTATTGACTTTGCCATAGCCATGCTTGTATATTAGTTAATTTACTGACTTCAGGTTTGGGTACCCCCCATGCAATATATAGCTCCGCAATTTCCAGCATGTTAAGTGAAGACTTGTTGAGCCCCCGCCACCCCGGGACTGGGGATCAAACTCATACCGTTGCACTAGCCAGGCAGGCACTCATGCCACGGAGCTAACTCCCTGATCCTTGTTGAGCCTAATAAAGGGACCATTGAAGATTTGGTGAAGACAGAAGCTGCAACACATTGCAGACCTTTGAGCTCATACCACTGATATCCCTCATCCAGATGACAAATGCCAGTTTGCGCTCTACAGGGACATAGAAGTTGCCAGCTTTTCTCGCCATCCTAGCCTTTCGGATCTCTGTTCTGTACAGCTATCTGTACTCTTCAAGATAGTGCCTGGCTTTTTCATAGATGTGCTTCCTCCTTGCCTTGCAAAGTATCTTCTGGGCAAATTTCTCAGATGCTTTACCTTAAGCTCTGCAAAGTGTCTTCGCTTTTTCTTCAAGGTTTCTTTCTTTTTTATTCTTTTTAATGATGGCCAGCTCAGCCTGCGCTGTGGGTGGGGCTGGCACAGTATGTGGTGCCAGGGATCGGGGATTGAACTGTGTCCCTGCTGTTGCCGAAGCTGGTGTTTTTAGACTACTGAGCCATCTCGCCACCCCTCTTAACGGTTTCTGACACAGTAGGAACCTTCTTTTTCTTCTCTTCAATCCCTTCCATGGTTCCAGCTCTGTGGAAAAGACAGCCACAGTATATATTTTGTTTATTGTTTATTTAGTTTTTTTCTGAGACAGGTTCTTCTTATAGCCCAAGCTGGGGACTCAAACTTGTGGCTGTTACAGGTGTGCACCACCATGCCCCAGCAACATAGTATATAGTTTATTATTATTATTATTTTATTTTTATTATTATTATTATTTTTTGGCGGTACCAGGAATTGAACTCAGGACCCTGTGCTTGCCAAGCAAGTGCTTATTCTACTGAGCTATCTCCCCAGCCTTACATAGTATATGTAGTTTAAGTTCTAGGTTTATGTATAAAGCTGGGAAGAGCTATCCATGTAGCTTATTGATTTTTCTTAAGACTGGGATTTTTTTTTTTTTTTTTTTGAGACAGGGTCTCACTGTGCAGTTGAGGCTGGCGTTGAGCTCACTTTTGTAGCCCAGGCTGGTCTCTAACTTGCACCGATCCTCCTGCCTCAGCCTCCAGTGC
>PVJA010051355.1:0-12846 GCA_004027025.1 Myocastor coypus | reverse complement strand
CCTTTGCACCGCACAGCGCCGTGTCTGAGATCTCCACCCAGCGGGAAGAATGTGCCAACTTTATCACTGCAGGTGGTGACAGCGCCGTCCTCCTTGGATGCTTTCCAGCAGCTCCTCCTCCTGCTGAGCCTTGGGACAGCGCCGTCCTGTGGCCAGAGCGCTGTCACTGCCCCTCCGACCTGGACCGCAGGTGGCTGCTGAGGCGGGAAGGGTACCTGCCAGGCTGCACCTCACCGGGAAGGGTGGGAAGACATGACCTCTTGAAGGAAGTCTTCCGCTAGGTCTCTAAAGTCCCACTGGAAGATCGCTGAAATTCAGAAATTCAGGTCCTGTCTGCGCCTTGCCGTCAGCCCTTTACCTTCATTGTGGGCCACTGCCCAGATGTTCCCGAGAACCCCTGGCAGGCAGGAGTGTGGGCCACCGAGGCCAGGAAGGGTCCGGACACAGGTAGTCTGTCAGCGGAGAACCTGCCTGCAAATGCGAAAGCAAGCACACACTGATGCACGTGTTCAGGTGTTGCAAGACTGAAAGGATAAAGATGCACAAATTCACAGTTCCTGGCGAGCAGTCGACACAACAGATGGAGTTCTACAGAAAACGTTTCTGCAGGAGCAGTGTAAAGAAGAAGTGGGACGACCCCCGGGCTGCCCAAAGCTATGTGCTGCTGTACCTCATGTCCAGTGCCTGTGACCCGCCGCCGTCGCCACCATGCCCAAGAGAAGGGCTGGAGGGGGTGCTAGCGGTGACAACGCCAAGATGAAAGATGAACCACAGGGAAGGGCTGGCAAGTCTGCTCACCCAGCTCCTCCAAGGCCAGCGCCCAAGCCTGAACAGGCCCCTGCGAAGAAGGGACAGAAGGCCCCCAGAGGGAAAAGCTGATGCCAGCAGGCATGGGAAGAGCCCTGCGAACACGGAGATGCCAACACAGACCAGGCACAGAGAGTTGGCAGCCCTGGAGATGCCAAGTGAGGTGTGTGCATGTTTGTCTTTTATGTTATGCCTAGCTCAGCCTGTCCTGGGGGTTGGGGCTGGCACAGTATGTGCTGGGGATTGAACCACTGTCCCTGCAGTTGCCTAAGGTTGCCTAAGCAGGCATTGTAGGCCCCTGAGCTATCTCGCCAGCAGTGTGTGCACTTTTTTTTTTTTAATTTTATTTTATTTCTTGTTTCAGAACTTTTTATTTATTTATTTTTATGGCCGGCTCAGCCCACCCTGAGGGCAGGGCTGGCGCAGCATGTGGTGCTGGGGATCGAACCGTGGTCCCTGGAGCTGCCTAAGCTTTCCTAAGCAGGCGCTTTAGACCACTGAGTCATCCTGCCGGGCCCCTGTGCACTTTTAAATAACTGTGTACTTCTGGTGACTGCAAAGTTTGAAATACTATTTTTTTAAATTAAGTTTTACAAAAATGCAGACCTTTGTTGTACTTTTTTATTTTTTTATTTTATTTATTTATTTATTTATTGTCTTTTTGAGACAGGGTCTTGCTATGCAGTTGACACTGGCCTTGAGCTCACTTTTGTAGCTCAGGCTGGTCTCGAACTCGCACTGATCCTCCTGCCTCAGCCTCCCGAGTGCTGGGATTACAGGCGTGCGCCACCATGCCCGGCTTGTGGTACTTTTTTAAAGCTATGCCGTTAGCACACAGAACCATACATTGCGGCTTTGGGGGAAGGAGCATATTCAGTAGTACAGTGTCTCCGAAGCTGGATTGATGTGGGGAAGGCACCTCTCCTTGCTGGTTTTGAGACTCCTCTTGGCTCCCAGGAGGAGGGGTTCCCTGATGTTGACACATGTGGCCACCTTGGCGTAAATGCCTTGTGGTACAGACAGCTCCCGGTTCATTTTATGTCCTCCTTTCCTCTGCCATCAGCATAGGCTTAACTCCCTTAAGCCCAGTGACCTACTGGGATCTGATTCCCCAAGCTGATGTCGCCAGTGTGTCAGGCGATCTGGACTTGCCAGTACTGTTGAGAAGGTGTCCCGCAAGAACAATTGACTTATTTTTCTGGATTGTGGATCTTCAGATTGATAATTCTGTCATTTTCATTTCCTGAAAGTCAGGGTTGGCTTGTGAAAAGTTGTTAAACAACATGCTAAATGTGAAATGTCAACCCCCACTCTAAACTTCCCTACTTTAGAGCCTCCAAAGAAGACTTCATTGGATTTTATAGTGGCTTTCTGATTTTTGGTAATCCATCCACGAAGGGAGTATGAAAGTTGTACCCTGTTAACAATTGTGTGCCCATGTCCTGCCTGAAATACCATGATTGTTAATGAAAAGTATCTTTAATGAAGCTGTATACAGTTTGGCTTAGAAAAAGAAAATAGAAAACCTTTGTACAGATGCTAGGCAGATATCTAGCATACTTGTCAAGAGACAGGTGTGGTGACACACATTTGTCATTCTGGCACCCGATAAGGCTGAGGCAGAAAAATTGCAAATTAAGCCTAGCATTGGCAACTTAGGAACACAGCAATACCTTGTCTCTCTTTTTTTTTTTTTTTGGTAAAAGATTGGGGACATAGCTTAGTGCCAAGGCCCTGAGGGCAATCCCCAGTAAGAAAAAAAAAAAAAAAAAAAAAATCAACTCTTCAGACCACTAATAGATATCTGACTTGAATCACACAAATGACCACCTTTCCCTTCCCAAGTCCATTAAACTAAATAAATGATTTTAAAAACCACATCACTTTGGGCTGGGGAGATAGCTCCGTGGCACAAGTGCCTGTCTGGCAAGTGCAAGGTCATGAGTTCAAACCCTGGTCAAAAAAAACCACATCACTCACAAGAGCAGGGAGAGGAAGAGAGGCAATGACGACTCCAAAGGTCCTGGGCATATATCCAAGGCCATGAGACCAGTACACCTGCCCACTCCTAGATCTGTGGCACTGTTAACAGCAGCCTAGGTGCCCCTCAGGGGTGGATGGATAAAGAAAGCCCGGTGCAGACACGCCGTGCAGGACCGCTCAGTCACAGGAAAGGATGAGAGTCTGCAGGAATGGATAGCAAGTCAAGAAAGCCCAGCCCTGAAGGACAAATGGTACCTGCTCTCGCTCACATGTGGAAGCTCAGGAAAAGTCTTCTTGAGCTTCGATTATTAGATGTTGGGAAGGGGAAAGGGAAAGGAGTCTGGAGCCTGAAGTCAGAGACCCTGTTCTCCCATCACTTAGACACCGCGTGCTTGCCGAAGTCGGAGCCGGGTGACCACACCCCTGGGTCACAGGAGGCGCCAGCAGACTGACACCCTCAGGTCTCAGTGGTGTGTCCACACCGCACACAGCCAATGCAGTGATGCAAATATGCTCACAGGTGCCCTGACAGACCTTCCCAGGGCCAGACTGGGAGGTGGGGGGTGCAGCGGAGACAGCCTAATTCCTGGAAGCCTCCTTGCCCTGTGAAAAGCTGATGACAGCACACACGCCACCATATCCCTTAGAGCCCAGTCTTGGCGAAAATCCAAACACCAGGCCTGTGCAGGAGGAGCACCCCCGTGAGCGCTCCTCGTCCATCCACTGGCCGCGGAAGGAAGCCCCCGCCCCGGGCCGTTGGCTGTGTGGCTGTGCAGAAGGGCCTGCAGCTTCGGTGACAGGCCCACACTGTAGGCAGTGTCACACAGGACATTCACATGTGTGACTGATGCGTGTTAATGAAAGAGAAGGCATCTTTTTAGGTAAATGAATAAACATGTAGAAACTTCACCCAAAGTCGGTTTTCCAGAGGCCACTTTCGTCCTGAGTCCTGAGCGGCTGGGCTTTAATCAGCTTGGCACTCCCTCCCGCAGCTAGTGCACCTCCTCCCCGGTGTCATCCGAAAAGGGCTGTTCGTGCCAAGTGCCCCCGCCCGGAACACTGGGAGCCTGGAAGGGTCCTCCTTACGGGATGATTTGCTGTGTCTTACCCAGGCCCGCAGAGCCCCCTCTCGTTTTGTGGGCACGCAGGTGTCTTAGTTACTCTTCTCTCGTTGCTGAGACAAACACCCGACACTCAAAATGAGGGAAGGAAAGGTTTATTTAGCTCTCAGTTACTGCAGTTACTGGAGGTTTCAGTCCATATTCAGCTGGCTCCAAAGCAGACTGGCACATGGCAGAGGGCAACCTTCCATGGCAGCGGGCAGAGAGCAAGAGCACAGGGAGACAGCTAGCAGCAGCTCACGCAGCTCACTTCTCTTCCTACCTTACATTGAAATGCAAACCACCAGCCCTGGGGAGGGGCAGCACCATTTCCACAGTGATCAATGACAAATTCCAGAAGCTGTCCCAGGACTGCACCAGGCTTTGCAGGGACACCTAGACACAAACCATAACAGCAGGCCTGCGCTTCCCGCTTCCACCTGGCTGGTCTGCTGTTGCCCTCCTTCTGCTTGTTGTGCTCCCGCCCCCTGCTGCTCCTCCACACTGACCGTCCTGATGGATCCCACTTCCTGCCAGAACCCGGAGTGGAGGGGCTTCTCTGCGGTCGCATGAACACGTCACCCTGGACAGGCTACTTTGTAACCTGTTTTTAAAAAGTTAGCCATATTCCATGATAGGGACCTTTCTTTTTTTTTTTTTAATTTAATTTATTTATCTTTTCCTTGTTTCAGAACCTTTGTTTGTTTATTCACTCATTTTTATGGCCAGCTCAGACTGCCCCGAGGGCAGGGCTGGCATAGCATGTGGTGCCGGGGATAGAACCGTGGTCCCTGAAGCCGCCCAAGCTTCCCCAAGCAGGTGCTCTAGACCACTGAGCCATCCCACCAGGCCCCGATAGGGGCCTTTCGATGCCAGTGGATATAACTGCACCTCCTAGTCATTTCTGCCAAGGTTTTCAGTGAGATTGAATTCAACCCCATAGAGATCTACTGAACGCCTACCAGGAACTGGCTGTGTCCCCGCCCTTGTGTGGGATGCGGAGCTCTGTGGGCTCAAGGCAAATGTGGAGGTCACTGAGAGGAAACTAGGAGTCATCCTAAGACGCTCCTGGCTCTGAGTTACTGGGTGCCAGGGTGAGAGGTGGCACCAGGAGGAGACGGCAGAGTCTCTTACCTGCCCGGGGGTGAGGGAGACAGACCACAGGGGACAGGGAGCCTAGAAGGCCTTGCAGGCGAGTGAGGGGAGCGCACGGCTAGAGCCAAGCCCTGTTGCTTTTTTGAAGCACAAGGCAGTGGTTTAGCTGGGCAGAATGGAACACTCTTCCACTGTGTGTTATTCCTGCCAACTTACAGCAACTTTCTGGAATTAGAATCACTGTTCTCCCTTCCCCTCTTGATTGTACACTCCAAGGTCGTGTGCATCTGTGCACCTCCTGCTGCATAGGCGGGGTGTGAGGCATGCAGTGGGTGCCTACAGCAGGCATGGAAGCCACGGTGGTGCGGGGAGCAAGGCTCGGCTCCTCTGTCCGAGCCCCCTCTGTGCATTCCTTTAGGCTTGCACAAAATCATCCACATGAAAATGCTTGGGGCTGGCCAGTAGTTCAGCAGATTAAAGCATCTGCTTAGGCAGACGAAGGGGCCAGGGGCTTGATCACCAGTGTGCCCTGAGGGCCCTTCCCATGGGGCACACTGAGACTGTGACTGAGGCTGGGGGTGGGGTGGCACGCACCTGTAATCTCAGTGCTTGGGAGGCTGAAAACAGGAGGATCATGTGAGTCTGGTCTATGGAATGAGACCCTGTAGACCCTGTATCAAAGAAAATGTTCTGAAGGGTCACTATCTCCTGTGAGCATGGAAACCTCATCCTGTGGATCCCTTCAAAATGTGAGTTAGTGTACCAAGCCCACCCTTCCTATGGGAGTGATTCAGGCGGAAACTCGGGTGCTAACTCGTGCCCCAGCTGCAAATGGCCCCACAGAACAGGCTGGTCCTCAAAACAGGAGAAATCACGAACCCAGCTGAGCCCCTCCCAACATTAAAACTTCAGAGAACCCCACTTTCCCCATGGATGCTCCTCTAGGCAGCCCAAGGACACCCCTGGGTCATGAACACTACTTTTTGTCTTCTTTTTTTTTTTTTTTGGTCTTTTTGAGACAGGGTCTCGCTATGCAGTTCAGGCTGGCCTTGAGCTCACTTTTATAGCCCAGGCTGGTCTCGAACTCACAGCGATCCTCCTGCCTCAGCCTCCCAAGTACTGGGATTACTGGCGTGCGCCACCATGCCCGGCTTACTTTTTGTCTTCTACATCTTTCCCATTTCCTTCTGTTTGGTGGCTCAGGGAATTGTCGGATAAAGGGTGATGGCTGAGTTTGGGGTACCTGTCTCAGGCTATATCTCTGCAGCAGCAGCAACAACCGTAAAACAGAAGTGGGTGGGTTTGAGCAGGGGTGTGCCCCTGCCAAGGATATGCACTCCTGCACGCACTGGCTGCATGGCGCCTTCACCACCAGGTGGCTCACCTCTCTCGGCCCTCTTGCCGTCTGTAAGATGGAGCTGGTGACACCCACATACCCTCAGGATCAAGGGAAAAGACCAGTGGGAGTGTACAGTATGGCCCGCGAGGCAGTACTGTATCGGCTCACCTCAACCTTTCAGGCCTCTATCATTTTTTCACACTCCTCTGAGGTGAGGTTTACATTCTCCTGTGAGGACTTGTCCCTGCTATAGGCAGTGCAAAATCATTCAGAGGTGCACAAAAGACGTCTAACCTGCACAGGGGAAGCTGGGGGAGGAAGCAGGCTTGTGGCTTTCAAAGCAACTCCTCCGTCCCTGCACCCCAACCCCCAGAAAATGCTATAAACAAAGTTCACAAATGTCATTTCCATTTCTGAGTCCAGTGGTTCTGTGAGCTACCAAGCCACGCAGGGACAGTGCGTAGATAGTTGCATTGACCACTAGGGGAAAGCCCATACTGCCTGAGGCAGGAGAAAATGAAAAGAGACCACTGAGCTGTGCCTGTAGACCAGCGGGTGCCCTCACCTTTCTTTTCAGGATAGAAAAATGCCCACTAAATCTGCCAAGTCAGATAAATAAACTGGCTCTCTCCATCTAATTGGAAAGAGCAGAGCACCCCTCGTCCTGGGAAGCTGCTTCTCCTGTGTCTTGTGTGGCTAGTTGTATCCTCTTTCTTCTCACAACTAATGCTGTAGTGTCACCCTTGAGATCCTTTCCCCCAATGATAGTGGCTTACTTTGCCCTCCTTTCTTTACTGCCCTTTAGCCTGAGACCCTCGTTGGTAGGATGAGAATTGCCTGAAGGAAAACGGCAAGCAGTGACGGTTGTTTTTGTACCAATCCGTCCAGAATAGTGAGAGTTGTCAGACTGAGCTTCCATGTGACACGAGAGCTATCTGACTGAGCTTCCATGACCTTCCAGGAATTCAGTCACGAGGGGCCCAGTATAAATCTGAAACTGGCATCCTTCTACTCCCCTCGTGGAGACCTTGTTTGTGCTTCTTAAAGTCTTGGGTTCCAGCCCATGTGTACTTCATCTCTTAGGCAAATTTGATTTTTGTCTTCAATAACCATTAAACTATAGATGACGATTCAAGTCAAGAAGCAAAACCTGGGGCTGGGATGATAGCTACGTGGCACAAGTGCCTGCCTGGCAAGTGCAAGGTTGTGAGTTTGCACCCTAGTCCAGAAAGGGAAGAAAGAAAGAAAGAAAGAAAGAAAGAAAGAAAGAAAGAAAGAAAGAAAGAAAGAGGCAAAAAAAAAAAAAAAAAAAAAGCCGGGTGTGGTGGCTCACACCTGTAATCCCAGCACTTGGGAGGCTGAGGCAGGAGGATCGGTGCAAGTTCGAGACCAGCCTGGGCTACAAAAGTGAGCTCAAGGCCAGCCTGAACTGCATAGGGAGACCCTGTCTCAAAAAGGCGAAAAAAAAAAAAAAAAAAAAAAAAAAAAGAAAGAAAGTTTAAAAAAGCCAAAACCCACCCTCATACCTAGAGCTCATCAGTGCATCTTCTGAGGTAGATTAAGGTTCTCTTAGCCTTCTACATCAGGCAGGGTGAAGCTCCATTGTCTCTGCCTCAGTAGACCCAGTTGCCCTATTCAGCAGGGAGGGGAGGTAAGGACACTTTCCACCCTCAGCATCCCTTAAAGATATTTGGAGACTCTCAAGGGGGCATAAGAAGGGCAGCCCCACTGGGGGCTTCAGGGCCACTCCCCTGCACTCACGCCGATGAAGGCCATGCTCCAGAACCAACCTTTGACCCCTGGCTAGGGCTTACAGCGGTTGAAGTGGGAAAGGAAGGCCCTGAGACTTCCTGGGAAAATCCTAAACCAAGACGCAAGCATGCAAGACTTCCCTCCACCTCCGAGGGAGATCTGGAGTAGCCTTTCCTCCCCCGAAGCTCACTGAAGGTCCATGGCCATGGACTGCGACTTATATGTACAATTATGACGAAGTGAATTCTGGGAAAAGACATGTCCGATAGGCACAGTAGGCAGAACCCAGCACCCTGGCAGTCGCGTTCTCTGTCACGCACTACCGGCTTCCAAGGGGGCTTTAAAGCCCTACACCCAGGCAGGACATTTCAACCCCTACAGCCCGCTACACCCTCAGTTCTCACATCACTTTCATGTTCATTCTGAGGGCAGCTGTGCCTTAATAAATGTTGCACCTGTTTTCTTGCCGTCGTGGGCTGCATCCAGTTGCTCGCTAATGGTAGGGCCCCACCCCCAGGCCCTGGAACTCATGATCGCGTACTCACAATAGCCAAGCTCAGGCTAAACTGCCACTTGGTAGCGCCGTGTCTACAGCTACAGCTCTGCGTCTCATGCAGTAACACAGTGCAGGACACAGCCTGCTCTGCAGAAACGCACGGCAGAGCGCCCAGCTGCGTGACCTCCAAGCCAGTCATTTGTTACTTCAACTTAGAGCCAGTGAAGCAACAGGTTTTGACCAGGTTTTTTCTTGGAAACACCAGGGTGGGAAGGGAGCTCAGGTGGGAGATGCCACCTGGAATAGCTGCCTCTTTTGAGACCTCATCACCACTGCAAAATTCCCCAGTCCCAGTTTCCCTTATTCCCAGGGCTTCCGTGCCCCAGCCACCCACACACAAGGCCTGAATTAAGCCTCTAAGGCTTAGCACTTGGGAAACAAAACAAGCTCATTCAGCATTCACCAGGCACTCGGATGAAAAGAGGAAAGCTAAACTGAGCGCGAAGTTCCCAGCGCCTGTGAGGCTAGGCTGCTTGGGATGCCTCGGAGGGAATGTGCTTAGGACGACCTGCTGCGAGGCAAATGCTGGACTGTGCGAGCAGTCTGTAATTTGCCCCCACCCTGGTGCCCGAGGAAGCATGAGACCCCAAGGCCGGGACAAATCTCCACTGCACAGCTGTCGTTGCGGAGAGACCGGGCAGGCTGGGCACTGGGGATCTTGTCCTGCAGGACTGACCTCATGCTGGCTGAGAATAAATCGAAACGTCAAGACCAAAAGGTTTCTGACATGAAAGGATTTATGGAAGCTGTTAAGGGTGTTGCTATGCAAGACGGGGGACAGCGGTTGGTGGCCTGGGCAGCAAAAAAATTCACTGTAGGCAAGGAATATAGAAAAGACGAGAGTGTGTTTTAGCCACAGTATCCTACCATAGGGGACAAGAGGGAATTCTGAGAGGAAAACCATGCGGCCAGGGTGAGACACTGGATTTTTGGAGGCTTTTGTTATTTGTATGCTTTTAAAGAAAAGAATAATGAGCAATTAAAACAATGATATAATTTTTTCAAAACAATTTAGGAGGGGCCCAGCGGGATGGCTCAGTGGTCTAAAGCGCCTGCTTAGGAAAGCTTAGGCGGCTGCAGGGACCAAGATTCGATCCCCGGCATCACATGCTGTGCCAGCCCTGCCCTCGGGGAAGGCTGAGCCAGCTATGGAAATAAATAAACAAACAAAAGTTCTGAAACAAGAAAAAGAAATAAAATAAAAATTTAAAAAATATATATTTTTTAAATTTAATATTTTTATTGTTTAAATTTAACAATGGTTATATTACATATTTTCATCATCAGATCAGTTTAGATTAATACATATAGGTATATAAGATTGATCAAGCAATTAAACATTAACCCTTTTAAATCATTACTTTTTTTTTTCTTTTCCCCTTTCTAAAAAATATATATTAAAAAAAAAATTTTAGGAGAGTAACAGTGGTTAGCACGTTGCATGTTGTTTTCTAACATAGGGACTCTCTATGTAGCTCAGGCTCGCTGGAGATAGAGTCCCTGCATCCGCCTAAGCAGGCGCCTTAATCCACTCGGCTATCTGGCTGGCCCCAAAGATTGAGGTTTTATGATAGTTTGAAGACATGGAGGAAGCACTTAGATAGCAAACATGATTAGCTTTAAAATACTTTTTGATCGTTTAGCATCTTCCAGGGAGCACCTGTGTTGTGTTTAATGTTATACTTACCTTACTGTTGTGAATTTGACAAGCCCACTTACTCAGCCCCCTAGCTTCAGGTAAGAAGCGGGAAAGGAGGTCTACACACAATTTTAGAGAAACTGGGGCCGGACTCTGGGAGGAACAAATGTTCCCTTTTACGTCAAAACATCCGTTGCTGTCTTATGACTGCCTGAGCGTGAGCAGCCTTCGCTGCAGTCCCTTTGTTGTTAGTTGGCTGCCTCTGAAGTTCCACTGCTAAGGGCTGTGATCCTTTTCATTGCCAAAGGGCAGCTGCTACAAATGCTGGCCAAAAATACGAGGACTGGCTCGGGGACAAATTCCCTAACACGACCAGAGAAGAGATGCAAAAATGTCCACCAGATCCAGGGAAGCAGAGTATTCTATAAGAAAACTGAGTGGAAAGAAAGCATAAACTGTTCAACAAAATTCACCAGAAAAAGAAAAAAAAAATCTTTAAGAAAAAAGTTAGGCTTTATTTCAACAAGCAGTTTATAGACCAGGAGATGCAGTCTTTGGTACAAAGCGAACAGTCGGCAATTGCCGCAACTGGACTGCTTTCGGGTTCCATGTCTCAGATGAGTCGGGTTGCTTCTGAACAGTGAGTCTGCACACGAGGGTGTTCGTAGAAGAAGGCTGGCTAGCCTCAAAGCATTGCCTGTACTAAAAAGTGTCTTCCTCGATGTGACTAGAGGACACGTTTTCTCTTACGCACAGAGGTGAGAATGTTTTCTAAACCACTGGCCGAAGTCTTTTGAGTTATGAAAGCCACTGCAGAAAGTTCTTGTAGAAAACATGTCGCCCCTCGCAGCACATTTCAGTTACATAGAACAGTAGGTCACAAACTCGCTTATTCACAGGACACACTCAGCTTGCTGAATGCACTCCATCTGTGGCTTTAGGGAAGGAGAATGACAGCGTCCAAAGCGGCAAATAAGGCGACTGAATTTCAAGTCAACCTGGAACTGTGGAGGTGATGATGGACATGGATTTTGGATATGTCCCAATAGCAGAGAGTTTGAAAGAATCTGAAACAGGGCCTTCTCTCTCAAAGCTGACACCTCATCATCACCAATCTCAGCTTTTAAGAGTTTGAACATTACTTATCGACCCCAAAAGATCCTAGAATCGGGAAGGCGTAGACCTGCAGCCCAGTCGTGCATAAACCTCACGAACCAACTCTCTTCATACTAGAAGAGGAACATCTTCTTGAGAGCAAAATGAAAGAGGCCTGGCCAGGCATGGTGGCACACATCTGTAATCCCAGCATTCAGGAGGCAGAGGCAGGAGGATCACTGTGAGTTCAAAGCTGGTCTGGGCTAGTGAGCTCAAAGCTAACCTGAACTACACAGCAAGACCCTATCTGAGAAACAAACAGAAACAAATGAAAGAGGCCTGAAAGGTTTGCCGAAGACAACCTCAGGTCTTCGTGAGTTCTAAGTCAGCGTCAATGTGGGATGTCCTGGAATCCTCTCTAAAACACCCAAAAGCCTGCATACATTTCCGGTATTCTCTCTTTGTGAATCAAGGTTCCCTGTAGTGACAGCAACCAAAATGAGATGAAGTTTGTACTGGATGTGGGCATATACTCTGGGTGTCATTCTACCCCTGTCATCCCCAAATGGGACCATCTAGGTGCAGGAAAACAAGCTGAGGGCTCCCTCTCATTCTGCATGGGGTGAGTTTTACTGTTATTTTAGTATCTATTACAATGTCATGATACTAGAAAAAGCACACGATAAATGTAATGCACTTCAATCGCCCCCAAAACACCCAAACCCTAGTCTATGGAAAAAAAAAAAAAAATTGGTACCAAAAAGGCTGAGGACCCGCTGGTTTACTGAGTTCAGCAGTAGTGACGAAAGTGTGGCTAAGGTGGACCTGACGTTGAACTGCAACAGACTCATAACTGGCATGTATAAAGTGAATATAAGCCGGGTGTGGTGGCGCACGCCTGTAATCCTAGCACTCGGGAGGCTGAGGCAGGAGGATTGATGCGAGTTCGAGACCAGCCTGGGCTACAAAAGTGAGCTCAGGACCAGCCTCAACTGCATAGTGAGACCCTGTCTTAAAAAGACAAAAAATAAATAAATAAATAAATAAATAAAGTGAATATAACAGAGCTAATTTTCATTATTTCCATTGCATAAGTAATTACTTGGGGCAGGGAGATAGCTCTGTGGCAGAAGTGCCTGTTTGGTGAGTACAAGGTCATGAGCTCAATCTCAGTACCGGAAAGAAAAAGAAATTACGTAGCATCAAAAATACAACATAGGGGGGCCCGGCGGGATGGCTCAGTGGCCTAAAGCGCCTGCTTGGGGAAGCTTGGGCGGCTTCAGGGACCTCGGTTCGATCCCCAGCACCACATGCTGCGCCAGCCCTGCCCTTGGGGCGGGCTGAGCCGGCCATGAAAATGAGTGAATAAACAAAGGTTCTGAAACAATAAATAAATAAATAAATATTTAAAAAAAAAAAAAACATAGGGGCTGGGGAGATAGCTCCGAGGCACAAGTGCCTACTGGGCAAGTGCAAGGTC
>PVJA010051354.1:0-12868 GCA_004027025.1 Myocastor coypus | reverse complement strand
GCTGTGATATGCAGTGCTGGGGATCAAACCGTGGCCCCTGTGCTTGCCTAAGCAGGCACATTGGACCACTGAGCTATCTTGCTGGCCTCATGGTTTTAATTCTTTAGGAAGATACTACAAAGGGCAAGAGCTGAGTCAAATAAAACCTCTAGTCTTGGCTTTTTGGGGAATGTCCACATTGGTTTTCTTAGTGGTTGCACTAGTGTACGCTCCCAGCAACAATGGAGAAGGGTTTCTTTTTCCCTTACAGTCCTGTCACCACTTTTTATTGGTTGATTTATTGATGATAGCCATTCTTTTGGGGGTGAAATGTCATCTCAGCGTTGTCTTTTTTTTTTTTTTTTTTTCCAATGTATTTATTTATTTATTTTTCTTGTTTCAGAACCTTTGTTTGTTTATACACTCATTGTTATGGCTGGCTCAGCCCGCCCCGAGGGCAGGGCTGGCGCAACATGTGGTGCCGGGGATCGAACCACAGTCCCTGAAGCCACCCAAGGTTTCCCAAGCAGGTGCTTTAGACCACTGAGCCATCCCGCCAGGCCCCTCAGCATTGTCTTAATTTGCATTTCTTGAATGACTAATGATGTTAAACATTTTTTCATATATTTATTTGTCATTTGTATTTCTTTTTTTTTATTATTTATTTATTTATTTATTTTCTTGTTTCAGAACTTTTGTTTGTTTATTCACTTATTTTTATGGCTGGCTCAGCCCACCCTGAGGGCAGGGCTGGTGCAGCATGTGGTGCCAGGGATCAAACCGAGGTCCCTGAAGCCGTCCAAGCTTTCCCAAGCAGGCGCTTCAGACCACTGAGCCATCCCGCCGGGCTGTCATTTGTATTTCTTTATCTGAGAAATATGTACTTATCTCAAATGCCCGTTTTTGGGTTGGGTCATTAAATTTGAGGCATCTAATTTTTTCAAGTTTTTTATATGAAGGATCCCGATTGTTGATCTTGGTAATAGTTTGTGATCAGGTTTTTCTTCATAAAGTCTTTGTCTAAAGCAGTGTCTGGAAGAGTTCTACCTGTTCTCTCTTCCAGCAGACATAGTGTTTCTATTTTAATATTTAGATTTTTTGGTCCATTTCCATTTTATATTAGGACAAAGTGAAAGATATTTGTCTAATTTTAACCTCTGGTGTGTGGAGAACAAGTTTTTCCAGAAACATTTATTTAAAAGGCTGTCTTCCAGTTTCAGAGAATGTATTTAGCATCTTTGTGAGTGACAGATTGGCTATTTTTGAAGTTGCTTCTGCATCTTCTAATCTGTTCCATTAATGCCTTTTTTTTTCCTGGCCAGTGCTGTGTTTTTTATCACGCTGGCTTTGGATTATAATTTCATGTCTGGGATTGTGTTGCGCCATGTCTTGCCTTTATAGCCCTCAATTGCCCAGGTCTACTGTGGTTCCAAATGAATTTTAAGATTGTTTTTTCTAATTCGTGAGATATGCCGTTGGAATTTTGATCAGAATTGTATTATAGGGGCTGGGTGATAGCTCCATGGCACAAATGCCCATCTGCTAAGTGGAAGGTCATGAGTTTGAACCCTGACCCTCTCCCCCACCCTCCAAAAAATTGCATTATATCTGTATAACAATTTTGGGAGTATGGCTATTTTCACTCTATTTCTTCTTTTTACTAAGAATAGATACCTTTCCACTTTCTGATTCTCTCTTCAATCTCCTTTTTCAGAGTATTACAGTTTTCAAAGTAGAGGTATTTTTCTTCAATTATGTTGATTCCTAAGTATTTCATTTAAAAAAAAATACTATTATCTTTGTGTGTGTGTGTGTGTGTGTGTGTGTGTGTAACCGGAGATTAAACCCAGGCCCTTGTACTTGCCAGGCAAGTGCTTATTCTATTGAGCTATCTCCCCAGCTCCTTTTTAACTTTTTTTTTTTTTTTTTTTTTTTTTGCAATGAATACTATTAAGAAACATGTTATTTTCATAATTTCTCTCTCAGTGAGTTTGTGTACAGAGAGGCTATTGGTATTCAAGTGTTCACTTTGTATCCAGTTACACTATGGAATTTGAGTATTAATTTTAGATGTCTTGTGGTGGAGTTTTTGGAAGTCTGAGCATCACATCATCTGTGCATAATGGTAGCTTAACTTCTTTTTGTATCTTTACTCCTTTTATTTCTTTGTCTTGTCTCATTGTGACTGGATTTTGCAGAACTATATTGAATAAAGAATGGTGACAGGTGATACCCCTGTCCTGATATCCTTGATTCCTGATTTGAGGGTGAAAATTTTCAGTTCTTGTCTATTGAATGTGATATTGGCTATTGGCTTGCCATAGAATGCTTTTTGTCAGATTGAGATAAAGACCATGTATTTCAGTATTCTGTAGGTTTTTCTTTCTTTTTTTTTTTTTTTATCATGCATGAGTGTTGGAAATTGTCAAATGCTTTTTTTGCATCAACTGAGATGAGCATATGGTTTTTGTTCGTGGCTCTGTTAATACAATGTATTATATTTATTGATTTGCATATGTTGAATGGTCCATGTATCCCTGGGATGAATCCTACTTGGCCGTAGTATGTAATCTTCTAGATGATTTGCTGCATTGTGTTTGCTAGTATTATTGGGAATTTTTGTATTTCTGTTTATTAGGGAGACTGGCCTGTAAATGTCTTTCTTAGTTGGATCCTTCTGTGGTTTTGGTATCAGGATAATGCCTGATTCCAGAAAGGAATTTGCAAGCATTGTTTCTCTTTCAATTTCATTAAAGAATTTGAGCAGTAGTAGTATTAGTTGTTCTCTAAATTTATTCAGAATTTAGCAGTTAATCCACCAGGGCCTGTTTTCTGTTGTTGTTGGTAGGTTTTTAATTGCATCTTTAATTTCATTGATTGATATTAGTTAATGTAGCATTTTTATATTTTCTTAATTCAGCTGTATTAATTCATATGTGTCCAGGAATCTGTCAGTTTCTTCTACATTTTCCATCTTACTAGAATACTATTTCTTAAAGTAGATATAGATGATCTTCAGGATTTCTGCAGGATCTTTTGTGATTTCAGTCTTTTCATTTCTAATTGCATGGATTTGAGTTTTTTCTTTCCTATTTTTTGGATAATGTTGTCTAAAGGTTTGTTAATTTTATTTGATCTTTCAAAGAACCAACTTTTCAACTCATTCATTCTTTGTATTGCTTTCTTAGTCTCTACTGAATTGATATCTGCTCTGAACTTTAATTTTTTCACTCTTAGGAGCATTGGGCTTGGCCTGCTTGTCTTTTTTTTTTTTTTTTTTTTTTTTTTTTTTTTTTTTTTTTTTTTTTTTTTTTTTTTTTTTTTTTTTTTCTTTTTTAAAAAATTATTTATTTATTTATTTATTTATTTATTTCTTGTTTCAGAACCTTCATTTGTTTATTCATTCATTTTTATGGCCGGCTCAGCCCACCTAGCAGGCAGGGCTGGCGCAGCATGTGGTGCCAAGGATCGAACCAAGGTCCCTGAAGCCACCTAAGCTTTCCCAAGCAGGCGCTTTAGACCACTGAGCCATCCTGCCGGGCCCTTGTTTAGAATTCTTATACTAGGGAGACTATAAGATATTTACACATGTAGGGTCTGGTTTATTTCAGTAATGAGTATATATTCAATATACATCCATTTATATATGAAGTCTTCCAGTTTATCGTTCTTTATAGCTGAGTAATATTCTGTAGTATAAAAATACCACATTTTTTCAACCATTCTTTAAATGATGGGCATTTTGGTTGTTTCCAAGATTTGGCTCTTACAAATTGGGTTGCTATAAACATAGGTGCACAGATATCGCTATTTTATGGTGTTTTCAGTTCTTCTGGGAAAATTCCCAGCAGGATAGCTGGATTGAATGGGGTTTCCAGTTCTAGTTTTTTAAGGATCCTCCACACTGCTTTTTATAATGGTTGCACCAATCTGCATTCCCACCAGCAGTGGAGAAGGGTTCCTCCTTTCCCATAGCCTGTCCCGCATTTGTTGCTGGTTGATTTCTTTATGATAGCCATTCTTTCTAGGGTGAGATGGTATCTTAGTGTTTTAATTTGCATAGGCTTGCTGAATTTCTTTGTCTGAGAAGTGTGTGTTCATTTCAGATGCCCATTTCTCAATTGGGTCTTTGAATTTTGGGACACTAATGGTTTTTAGTTCTTTGTAGATTCTAGATAGAAAACCTTTGTCTGAGTACTTATAAGTTAAAATCTTCTCGAAATTTGTGGGTTGTCTTTTCACTGTGTTGGTAATTTCCTTTGATGTGCAAAAACTTCTTAGCCAGAGGAGGTCCCATTTGTTGATGCTTTTAAGTGTTAGATGTGCAATTTAATTTCTGTCCATGAATTTTTTGCCTACTCCGATGTCTTCAAGATTTCCTCCCACTTTCTCTTCCAAGAGATTTAATGTTTCTCTTTTAATCTTTGGATCTTTAATCCATTTCAATGTTAGTTTAGTGCATGGTGATAGACTAGGGTCAAGTTTTAGTTTTTGGCATGTAGAGAGCCAGTTTTCCCAGCACCGTTTGTTAAAGAGGCTATCTTTTTTCCAGTAAACATGTTTGGACCCTTTGTCGAAGATAAGGTGGCTGAGTGTGTTTGTATTTGCTTCTGGATCTTCTAATCTATTCCTGATCCTCAGGTCTAGTTTTTGGCCAATACCATGCTGATTTTATTACTATAGCTTTGTAGTATAACTTTAGGTCAGGAATTGTAATGCCTGCTGCCCTACGTTTGTTGCCCAGAATTGCAAAGACAATTCTGAGTGTTTTTTGCTTCCAAATAAATTTTAGGAATGATTTCTCCAGGTCTCTAAGGTGTGTTGCTGGTATTTTGACAGGAATTGCATTAAATCTGTATAACAATTTAGAGAGTATGGCCATCTTCACAATGTTAGTTCTTCCTATCCAGGAGCAGGGAATATCTTTCCCTTTTCTGAAATTTTCTAGGATCTCTTTTTTTTTCAGAGTAATGTAGTTTTCATTGGACAGATCTTTTACTTCTTTAGTTAGGTTAATCCCTAAATATTTCATTTTCTCTGGTGCTATCATAAAAGGTACTGCTTCTCTAATTTCTCTCTCAGTGTGTTATCTGTGTAGAGGAATGCCACTGACTTTTGAGTGTTGACTTTATAACCTGCTATGCTACTGAGTTTGTGTATTAATTCTAGTAGCTTCGTAGTGGAGTTTTTTGGGTCTTCCAAATAGATTGTCATGTCATCTGCAAATAGTGATAATTTTACTTCTTCTTTACCTATTCTTATTCCTTTTATTTCTCTTTCTTGTCTAATGGCTGTAGCTAATGAGTTCAGAACTATATTGAATAGGAATGGTGATAGAGGACATCCTTGTCTTGTGCCAGATTTGACAGTAAAAGACTTCAATTTTTCCCTATTTAGAATTATGTTAGCTGTTGTATTGTTGTAGATGGCTTTTATCAGGTTGAGGTATAGGCTCTGTATTCCAATTTTCTGTAGGACTTTGAACATGAATGAGTGTTGGAGTTTGTCAACAGCCTTTTCTGATGATGCTTATTCTTTTTTTTTTTTTTTTTTTGCTTATTCTTAATCATTTAATAACTTCAACATTAATCCAATTTTATAATTCTTAAGAATTGATATTGAATTTACCAGTAGCTTAAGAGAACTATATAACAGTGGAATAGTACAATTATAATCCTCTTTTCTTTAACTGATTATGGGATCATAGCTGCTATTTAGAACTACTTTCTTCCACTCTATATTTCCTTGACCTTCATCAGGTACCTCAGGAGACCTTGATTCTTTCCCATACCTTCATTCTTGAAGGCTCAGCACCATTTTTCATTATGCCTTTCTTAGGTTGTTGTAGTTTCCCATTGACTGTAGTAACAGGGAATGCCAATGCTAAGAGGTGCCCCAAGGGATCTCCTGAACTCCATATATATTCTTCCTTTACGCTATTGTGGAGCATTAATCCAATTTCTCCTTGATAGTCTGGGCCAATCACCCCTGACAACACTGTGACTCCCTTTTGAGCTTATTTCCTCAGAGAAATGAGGAGACCAAACTGACCAGGGGGAAGTCTTAATTTCTAGTTCTATGGTATCATTGATCTGTTTCCTGGCACAAGCCTTCCCCACTCTGGACTAGGACTTGTAGTCCAGCAGAACATCACGTTGTGGAGACAGGGAGCAAAAAATTTGCTAGTGGATCACTGAGGGTAATGGTGAGTGGTACCATCCCTACTTCCATCTCTGCATTCCTTGACTCATGAATGCTGGCTATGGGGGAGACAGTACCATACCGAGGATGCTGAATTAAGGCTTATACAGCCTTTTGAAGTACCGTACCCCAGCCCTGCAAAGTATTGCCACCTAGTTGGCACTTTATTTTATTTTTTTGTCTTTTTGAGACAGGGTCTCGCTATGCAGTTGAGGCTGGTCCTGCGCTCACTTTTGTAGCCCAGGCTGGTCTCAAATTCGCACCAATCCTCCTGCCTCGGCCTCCCAAGTGCTGGGATTACAGGCGTGAGCCACCACGCCCGGCTTCTAGTTGGCACTTCTACTTTCGTATCAACTTTCGATCCTTCTACTTTCGTATCAACCCAGCTGCTTCTGGATTGTGAGGAGCGTAAGATCACAAACATGAACCCACTGCTGCACCTCTTTGGCTATAAAATGTATTCCTTGATCAAAGACAATGCTGTGTGGAATTCCATAGTGGTGGATAAGGCATTCGTAAGTCCACGGATGGTAGTTTTGGCAGAAGCATTCCATGCAGCAGAGGGAAATCCCTATCTGGAGTATATGTCTATGCCAATGATAAAAAAGCACAGTCCTTTCCATGATGGAAGTGGTCCAATATAATAAATCTGCCACCATGTTGCAGGTGGATCACACCTCGGGGAGTGGTGCCATGTCTAGGCCTCAGTATTGGTCTCCGTAGCTGGCATACTGAGCATTTAACAGTGGCTGTAGCCAGATCAGTCTTGGTGAGTGGGAGTCTATGTTGCTGAGTCCATGTATAACCTCTCTCCCTGCCATCATGACCACTCTGCTCATGGGCCAACTTGGCAATGAGAGGCTTCACAGAAGAAGGAGGTTGGCCACTATTCACAGAATGGGTCATCTTATTCACTTGATTGTTAAATTTGTCTTCTTCTGATGTCACCTTTTGGTGAGCATTTACATGGAAACAAATATTTTTACATCCTTTGTCCATATGGAGAGGTCTATTCACACATATCTTCCACAAATATCTTTGTCAATGATTTTCCAATCATCCTTCTTCCAAGTTCTTGACCATCCAGCCAAACCATTGGCTATGGCCCATGAGTCAGTATCCAGTTGCACATCTGGCTATTTCTTCTTCCAGACAAAATGTACTGCCAAGTGCGCTGCCTGAAGTTCTGCCCATTGTGACCTCCCTTCAGTTCAAGGTCTGGAGCCCACAGCACTGTTTCATCCAAGTCCATATCAGGATGCTGATGGATCTACAATGGAAGGCTGATGAGTCTATACCAGAAAGCTGAAGGATCCAAAGCAGAAGCCAAAAGGTCTGTGCTAGAGCCACGAGATGATGTTGCAAGTTGATGGTGAAGACTGGAGCTCCTCTGAGGGAGAATGGGAACTTCTGTCCTTCCCCATTTTCCTTCAAGTGATACATCACTTTAGGGTGTGAACTCCACAGCCTAGAGTGTGGAATTGCTGAGCCCATTTAGTGAATCTCTTAGCTTCTCAAGTTGACATAATCAACCATCCATCCATACTGTGCTGAATTCTGAGCTCTGTTGGCCGCCTTCTACAATGGCTTCTGCTCAGTCCCTCTTTCCTGTGGGATGGCCAGATCCACACTTCTCCCAGCAAATGCAGTCCATGGCATCTACTGCTGTGTTGCCCTGTGGTGTCTCTCTGTGGACCATCAGTCTCTCAGGGTTGCCAGCAGGGCCTGTGCACCTGCCGGGCTCAGCTACTCCTTCCATACAGTCGGGACTGTGAATCCCAATTCAGAGAGAAGGTGCTACCCACTGCTTCCTTTTTTTTTTTCTCTTTCAGATTTCTCTGTTTGTTCTTCCTGTGGGCTTCTGTTCTTGCTTCAGATCTTTCCCAGGTCCAGGGGACCCCCTCCCTCCCTTTTATCCTTTGTTCCTATATTCTGGTTGGCTGGACACCAAATCTGGGGGAAGCTTTTCTCTGCGTTTCACTATCTCCAAACCGACAACTTTTTTCATTTCTAATTGCATTGAATTGGGTATTCTCTTCTTTTTAAAATTTTGAGTAAAAGAATATCATTTTGTTCTCTAAAGCAGTAGCTTTTTAAATTCATTGAATCTTTGTATTATTATTGTTGTTATTATTTTTTATTTCTTAGTTTCAGAGTCATTAATTTCTGTGTTGATCTTCATGATTTTCTTCCCAGTGCTAGGTTTGAATTTGAATTGTCTTATTTTTTCTAGGTCTTTGAAGTGAATCGTTAGGTTATTTATTTGAAAGCAGTCTTTCTTAGTGTGAGCAACCATAGCAACACGTTGGTCTCTCAGGACTGCTTTCATTATGGCTGTACGTTCTGATACATTATCATTTGACTCAAACTGTTTTAATTTCTGTTACCAATCCAGTGTTCAGGAAGGTGCTACTTAATTTCCATGTTATAAATTTTTAGTGTTACTTAGTATTAGTATGCTATGGTTTGATAGTATACATGAGATTTTATTTTATTTTATTTTTTAAATTTTTGTCTTTTTGAGACAGGGTCTCACTACGCAGTTGAAGCTGGCCTTGGGCTCACTTTTGTAGCCCAGGCTGATCTCGAACTCGCACCAATCCTCCTGCCTCAGTCTCCCAAGTGCTGGGATTACAGGTGTGAGCCACCATGCCTGGCTGAGATGAGATTTTATTTAAGCAGGCTTTATGAACTAACGCATGATTATATGTTGGAGAAAGTTTCACATGCTGCTGAGAAAAATGTGTGTTCTGTTATAGTAGAGCAGAGCACTTTATAGATATCTGTTCAGTCGGTTCGTTTGAATATCAGCTTGATATTTCTTTGTTAACTTTTGGTTCGGTAGATCTGTTTGTGAAAGGGGTGTATAGAGTCATCTACTATGTGTTGGTGCTTCTTTTATTTATGGCTTGCATTTGTTTTATGAAGCTAGGTACACTGAGACTCAGAGCATACCTATTTGCAATTGTTATCACTTTTGTTGAATGATTGCCTTAATGAATAGTGAGCTTCTTTGCCTCTTCTATTCAGTTTTAAGCTTGAAATTTATCTGAGCAATAAATTGCTACCTCTGCTTGCTTTTGGGTGAGGCCCAAGGAATACTGTTTTCCATATTTTGGTTTTTTGTCTATGGATTTATTTTTGGGTTAGATGAGTCTCTTGATTGCTGCAAGATAATTGAGTTTTATTTCTGATCCAGGCTGTCAGTCTGTGTTTTTTAACTGGGAAGTTGAGGACATTTACATTGACCCATGTGTGTTTCCTTTTTTAGCTGCTCTTTAGTTAATGTATTTATTCCATCTGACTTTTTGTCCTTGTTGGTTTTTCTGTCTCCAACTGGGATATTTTTAGTGCTGTTTGGAGTGCCAGTTTGGTTGCTTTGAATCTCTTAAATATTGTGTTGTGCACTGTCTTTATTTCTCCATGAGTTTTGAAGGATAGCGTTGCAGGATGTACAGTCATACCTTGTTTCACTACTGTTTCTTTTTGCAAACAGTTTGGTTCATAAATAAAAGCTTTCAGCAAAATTTCACTTCTATTTGGAAAATTCACATCAGGTGTGAAACACAAATGCAGCCACCTTCTCTTTCACAGTCTCCACTGTACCTTCAGATTTTATTTACTCTTTCAGGTTCTTGCAGTATGGAGACAATATGATGTTTGCACATGTGGGTTTGATTTATTTCACTTATGGGTATGGTTTCTAGTTGTATAAAACAACACCAAGATTCACTCTTATCCCTAAAATAATGACTCCTATCAAGAAATCAACACTAACAAATGCTCGTGGGCCTGTAGAAAAAAGGAGGCTTTCTCCACTGTTGGTGGGAGTGTAAACTGGTATAACCACTGGGAAAATCAGTGTGGAAATTCCTGAAAACCCCCAATTACAGGTCCCATTCAACCCAACTATTCCCTTCTGAATATTTTCCCAGAATAACAGAAGACATCATATCACAGTGATATATGTGCACCTGTGTTTATAGCAGTGCAATTTGTCATAGCTAAATTCTGGAAACAAACCACATGCCCATCAACTGAGGAATGGATACAAAAGATATGGTACTTTTACATAATGGAGTGTTACTTAGGTATAAAAAAGATGAACTTGGGGCCTGGCAGGATGGCTCAGTGGTCTAAAGCGCCTGCAGGCGGCTGCAGGGACCGCAGTTCAATCCCCAGCACCACATGCTGCACCAGCCCTGCCCTCAGGGCAGACTGAGCCGGCCATAAAAATAAAATAAACAAACCCACAAAAGTTCTGAAACAAGAAAAAAAATAAAATAAACATTAAAAAAAGTTAAAAAAAATTAAAAAGATGAACTTGAATCTTTTGTAGGCAAGTAGATGCAACTAGAGCCCATATTCGTAAGTAAACATTTCTATTGTTTATGAATTCAATGGAGTTCTTTATCCATGAGATTTTTGTTTGACACATATTTGTGGAGTCTGTTTCTTTGATAAATTTGTCTTTTATGTATTGAGCCATTTTGTTCAGCTCTTTTAAGTTTTTACTTTTTCTTCCCATCACTACATAAGTCAGTTTATATGATAATTTATGGTCTTTTACCTTGCCAGGTTTCTTTGTTACCTCTTGAACCATTTTTACAGCTCACTAATCTGTTGTTTGCTTTCCTCTCTGTCACTGTTCCTGGAGAGTCTACTGTAGGAGAGTTTGCACATACTTGGTATCTTTAGAGGTCATTTTGTTGCCTTGTTTTTTCATATTCTGTGTGTGCGTGTGTGTGTGTGTGTGTGTGTGTGTGTGCGCGTGCGTGACACAGGGTTAAGGTCAAATCAAATTGAGGAGTTTGTTGTTGTAATGAGCATTTCTTTAGTTCACTCCTATTACCTAGTGGTGTGTTCTTGGCTATATTTGTCAAGAGGCATTGTTCACCACTTCAAGTTTAATTAGATAGACTCCGTCACTGCTGGAAGGAGCGAGTTTCTTCTGATTATAACGTATCAACAGATTCAACTGCACATCAGTCATGAACATTAAACCTTATTTTGCTAAATTATCACGCTTTTGTTAATATCCCTTATAGATTGTGTTAAAGGGCTATTTGTGGTCCGTCTGGAAGGTGGTGGTGGTGAAGAAGGGGAGTAGCAAGGGGTATGTTAGTGGGAAGACAGGGAGGGAAGAGACATGTCAGTAGGTAAAAATAGACAGGAAGTGACGTTCTGTTAGAATTATTTTTATAGCAGGACTAAAGGTTAGTGTTGAGGGTGTTTTCAAGAGTGTGTGTGTTGGCAGGAGGAGTTATGCAGATGGTTGCAAGTGTGTTTAGAAATTGAGAGGCTATGAGATTGTCAGAACTTGCCAGTATATTTGTAGGTAGTTTTGTTTGAAGCCTCTAAACCCAATTTTAAAAGGATTATCCTGACACATGCATGAATATTATTGTTTAGATCAATGTTTAATTTTTATCCTTTAATGCACTTATGCAGGTCCTTGCTATATTTATGCCATGTTAGATAGGCAGAGAAAAGGAGGGAGGGGGAAGGCAAAGAGGCAAGAGGATGATGGAGAAAAGAGAAGAAAGAATAGGGAGGTAGGAGAGTCAGACACAGGAGGGCAGAAAAAAAAAAAAAAGAGTATGTCAAAGGGGGAGATCCTTGACAATTAAAGCATGATAACCAAGAAATACCAGCAAGATAGCAAGAACCAGAAAAAGAAATAAAAGAAAAACCACACATTTCATACATTTCTTACAGCATTAATCCCCAGCATCTGCGCAGCTCCGTCCACTCCAGTCAGTCTGATCGTGACTGACTGGGGCGGGGGCGGGTGGACAGAGAGATAGAAAGACAGAGAAAGACGTAGACAGAGACAGAGAATCTTGTGAGTCAGTGAATAGAGATAACTTCACTTTCTTTTTAACCTGATGCTTTGTATGTCCTTTTCTTGCCTAATATCCTTGGCTAGAAACTCTAATATAATATTAAGTAGAAAAGAAGCATACGACTTTCTTCATGAAGTACACTGTTAACTATAGCGATTTTTTTGTGGGGGTGGATATCCTTGTTAGGTTACACAAGTTTATCTCTTAGTTTGCTGATTTTTTTTAAAATTGTAAAAATGTGTTTGATTTTGTAAAAATTTTGGCATCTTTCAGATGATCATAGGCTGGGGAGATAGCTCAGTAGAATGAGCGCTTGCCTGGCAAGCTTAAGGGCCTGAGTTCAATCCCTGGTTTCACAAAAAAAGTCAAAGAAAAAGAAAAGATGATCACATTTTTGTAAAACGTTGTTCTGTTAATTTGTTGCAAGTACACGGGAACATTTTTGAAGATTGAATCATAAATTCCCGGGATCAATCTCACTGTCCATGTTGTACAATTTTTAAATTTATGATGCTTGATTTGACTTCCTACTTTTTTTCTAAAGCCATTTTTTTCGGTATTCACAAGGGATATTGGCCAAGTTATTTTCTCTCAGGCCTTTGGTCTTCACATACAAAAGTGGACTCAGAATGGCTTTGAAAGTTCTTATCCACTTCTGTTTCTTTGAAGAGTTTTGAAGAACTAGTGTTGATTCTTTAAGTATTTGTTAGACTTCACCAGTAAAGCCATTTAGTCCTGCCACTCCTCTCCTGTCTCTCCGTCTGCATCTGCCCCTCCCCCTCCCCCTGCCTCTGCCGCTGCCCCTGCCCCTCCTGCTGCCCCTGCCCCTCCCCCTCCCCCTG
>PVJA010051353.1:0-12861 GCA_004027025.1 Myocastor coypus | reverse complement strand
GCCCGGCAACAAATTTTCTTTTGAGACAGGGTCTTGCTATGCAATTCAGGCTAGCCTTGAGCTCACTTTTGTAGCCCAGGCTGGTCTCGAACTCGCAATGATCCTCCTGCCTCATCCTCCCAAGTGCTGGGATTACAGGCGTGCACCACCACTCCCAGCCCTCTAACAAATTTTCTTAGAGAAAGCCTATTTATAAAACTTCTACGTTTTATATGTTATATCATTTATTTTACAAAATTTTTAAAGAAAGTATTTATAAAATAATAAAATAGTCAATCCCAAAACAAGTAAATAAAAAGTTTTGTGTCATTATAGCTTTGTGTCTGTTGCCTTACAGAAATCAGTGAAATAGTCCCTATATTATCTGCTATTCTGTGTAGTATAATATTTCACTGGCATCAAACAAATGTTTTTAGAAGAATATGGAGGCATTTTATAGTAGAAATAAATTAAGTATTTGTATATTGCTATAGTTTAAATTAGTTCTGGAAATAATCATTTGTGATTATTATTATTATTATTATTTTTTTTTTTTGTCTTTTTGAGACAGGGTCTCGCTATGCAGTTGAGGCTGGTCCTGAGCTCACTTTTGTAGCCCAGGCTGGTCTCGAACTCGCACCAATCCTCCTGCCTCAGCCTCCCGAGTGCTAGGATTACAGGCATGCGCCACCACGCCCGGCTCATTTGTGATTATTTTGAAAAGATATTTCTTTTAGAAGAACAAGATGGTATTCAACAGTGTTTTTTGTATTACACTTTGCTATCTTGTATGTAGTTGTTCATATCATAGACATTAGAATATAAAGTTGGTTAAAGTGCTAATTGTAAACATTAGCTGTTAACTTCAGGAAATTGGTGGAAATCAGCACTATAATCACCCCAGACACCCTGAATGTATAGTTGCTGCATTTTTCATTTTCACTTCTTTTTTCATAGTCTTCTTTCTTTCCCTCATCTTCATGGTTCACTCTTCATATTCATTCTCTTTCCATTTTACTGTAACTAATATTTTTTTTAGATTTTATTCATATTTTCAGGCTTTTACACTGAGGAGGCAATACAGTATCTTTAAAACAAAATTTAAAACAAGTAAAAGAATAAAAGGTATTTGTACAAACTTTTTAAAAAAGCAGAAATGTACCTCCTTTTGCTTTTTTAAGTTAAAGAATGCTGCACTTGAACTGTAACTGGATGTCTAAAGAAATTGATTTTCAGTTTCAACAAATTGGAACCCGTCTACAGTGCATCAATATCTTGCACTTGCTGTGAAGCAAGCACAATAAAGGTATAGGAAAGTCATGGTGAGCTATGAATGATAATTACCTGCAACAAAATCATAAGACCACAACTTTTCTTCTCTTTTCCCTGGCAGCATGTCCCTCGCCGTGTTCTGGTCCATGCCACGCAACTGGAATCATTCGCATAGACATCAAGCTGATTTCCATTTCCTTCCTCTTCTCAACTCACAACATTCATATTTTTCAAAAGGAAGTGTAACAATGTGTCTGTCTCTTAAAATGCAAGACCAGATTGATTTTTTTTTTCATTTAATAATAAAATTTTAGTTTTTCCAAATGTACACCTGGGTGAACTTTTTTTTTTTTTTTTTTTTTTTTTTTTTTTTTTTTTTTTTGTGGCACCAGGGTTCGAACTCATGACCTTGCACTTGCCAGACAGGCACTTGTGCTATGAAACTATCTCCCTGGCCCCTGGGTGAACCTGTTCATCATGCATCTTCACCAGCAGCAGGGTCATCTCTACACTTGGTATTTCTGGTATAAATAACTTGAGCTCTGCGCTTTGAGACCAGCTTGATAAGCCCTTTACTGAGGAGCTCCTGAAGGGCTGCTCTGGCCAGTGACCAATGGATCTTCAGTCTCTCGGAGACCACAGCGGGGATTATAAAGTTTATAGTTGGGAACTTTCTTACAGAGTTTGTTGTAAGTAGCTATATCGAACAGGACCATGTTGTTGAGCTTGTCCCGGACTTTGCCTTTGGACCACTTCTTTTTGGCCTTGCCCCCAGACTTGTTCACTGGATCTTTGTCTTTCTTAGCTGACTTTCCGGCATCTTTCTTCTTCTTGTCATCTTTGGGCAGCATCGCGGTGGCCAGAGTGAAGCAGTTACCACGGCAGGCCTGTCCAGATGTTGGACAGAAAGCACCAGATTGATTCATACAAATAGTAAAGGAAATAATGGAATACATTTCAGGATGGTACAGTTTAATGTATCCATCCAATTTTACAATTTCCTAAGATTTTTTTTTTTTTTTTTTTGGATTTAGGTTTTTGGAAGATAAAGTATAATCTTGCAAATGTTATGAAGTTTAATTCTGGTCACCTGGAGAAGGTGAGCTTTAATCTGCTGAGCTGTTTGGCTGGTCCTTTCACATAGTTCTAATGCAATGTGAAACATGAAAAAGGCCTCTTGATAAAAGGCTCAATAATCTTAGTATTGTTTATACTTAGATGTCATCCCAGTGCCTCAGACATGCACAGGCATGTCTTATAGAATGCAGTTGGTTATTGTTTGCTACAATTCGCTTGTTGGGGGCAGCAATTGGAAGGAAGACGTTGTTGGGTCTAGGAACTAGAAGGGGGGATCTATTATTCTGCTTCCTCCTTTTTCTCTGTGTTTTCTGGTCACCAGTATGTGAACTACTTGGCTCCTCACAATCTTTGGTTATGCTCCAACCGTGTAAGAAGAGAGACTTCAAACTCTGAGCAAAATGTACTCTTGCCAGGTACTTTACCACAATGATAGAAAACATGGTTAAAACATAATGAACACTTAAAAAGTGTTGAAGTTTAAAAGATACATACATTTTTATAGCATATAACACATGGACATGCAGTAGAAATAATTTTGTTTATACATGCATGTGAAGTTTATGTTTTATAAAATAAACTATTCTTGTTTTACAAAAGGCTTTCTCCCTTTTTAATAAAACCTCAAGTACATAGATATTTTTCATATGACTTTATGAACAAAGCAAAAAAAAAACAAGTTATCTGTTAATATTTTTCTCTTGCACTGAAAATTATATTAAGATGGAATAAGAAGTCATGGATATTTTTTCTTTCAAATTTTAATTTTTATTGCTAAAATAGTTTGTGAGAGGATGTATGTGATAAAACTTCCCTCTAAACATAATACATATATTTTTAGTTTTGAGAATAAAAATCTGTATCATGCATGTTTCTGGGGCTCTTTTCTGGTCTGTGTTGGTATAAATTTAATAGATTAACCAAACAATTTAAAGAACTGGTACTTGGTTTGACTGATTTCCTTGATCATTTGTTCACTTTATAGTTCATTTATTTAATTTTGATAATTGTTACATATGTTTGTTCTTAAGTTTAATTTTTTTGTCTTTGGTAAAAACAAAACAAAAAATGAATTTATGTTTTCTTCTCCTTTACTGTTATAAGATCTTACTCAGTGATTTAACCTCATTCCATGAGTTTTGATTTATTGTGCTTTTATTTTGTCAAATAAATTATTTTCAAATTTAGGTCAGTAAAAAGATATTTGGAAGAGTGCATAATATATGCAAAACCATAAAGTTCAGAGTGAGCATCTTGCATTTAGAAAGAAAGTTCTATTACTCAGAATAAGGGCAAGAGATGACAATAGAGTCTAAACATAGCATGTAAAAATGACAACTATTTGCTGTTAACGATCTGTGGACTGACAGATGAGATTTTATGTTGCTTTCCTCGAGGCTCCCACAAATACCTGCAGTCAGCTGGTAGTTTCATTGAAATTCATTAGTGCAGTATAGACTCACATTTTAGTGGCTTATCTGGGATATTTATAATGTCTGGATTAGATAGAATACCTTTTTCATGTGATTCACCATACTGTATTTCTTCATAGCCAAAGTTCATCTTTAAGTTAACTTTGTCAGAAATTGGATTATCGATGTTCCTTTACATTATCAGGCTCTGGTTGCATGGAGTACAAGTTTCAGTCCTTTGCACCTTTTCAGTCAGTGTTTGTTTTAGAATGAGGTGAGTCTTTCGTAAGAAGCATGTAGTTGTTTGGGAACATTGTTTTACAAACTCTGACACTCCATCCAACCTAATCTGGGGCTTGTCTTGAAAATAAATTGAGAGGTATTTTTGTAGTCATAGAGTGAGAAAGAATGATAATACATTAGCATTGCAAAAAATTAAATACTTAGGTATCAACCTGATAAACCAAGTGAAAGATTCCTACACTAAAAATTATGTCAATAAGGTGATCAAAGAAGTTATCAGAAAATAGAATATATTCCCATGTTCTTGGATAGGCAGAAGCAATGCAGGGCAAATTTATAGGCTTCAAAAATTTAGGTATAGGTTTAATGTGATGCCTAACATAATATTAGTAGTAATCCTCACAGATCTAGAGAAAAGAAACATAAAATATGCAACCAGAAGAAATTTACAAAATCATTGCCAAGTCTGGGTATCAGAAGAAAAGCTGGAGACATCACAATTCCAAGTTTCAAGTTATGTTACTAAGTTGCAGTGACAAAAGTGGCCTAATGCTAGCACAAAAATAGAAATGTGGATTGATGAAACAGAATAGAGAAAGAAGGAAAGAAACTCTACGCACATTAAACAATGTGATTTTTAACACAGAGATCAAAAACACATTGGAGAAATGACGACCTCTTTAGGAAACTGTTCCCAGCAAACTGGATATATGCCTTAAGAAAATTGAGGTTACACCCATATATCTCTCCATGCAATAAACTGAACTAAAAAATCTAAGCATTAAAACAGAAGCACTTAATATGCTGGTTGATAACATAAATAAAGCTCTGGGAAGTTCTAGGCATAGTGAATGACTTTCTGAAAAAAAACATACAAAGGCAAAGAAGTGATACCAAATGTCTTAGTTATATTTCTTTCACTGTTGAGACTAAATGTTCAACATGCAAAATTAAAGGAGGAAACAATTACTTAGTTCACAAACTGTAGATTATTCAGGCAATAATCTACTGATGCCAAGGATTTATGATACATATCTGAGGGGCAAACTTTCATGGCAGCAGAAAAAAAGAGAAGAAAGGGCTCTTTCTGTTCCTTATATTATATGCAGCCTACCACCTAGCTGTATGTGTAGCACTCCCATCCTTAAAACTAGCCAGAACTAGGCCAAGTCAAGAAATGGACTAATTTACTCATCACACACCCTTGATAGCAGCACCAAACACTAGATTCAGCTAATTTAAAAAAAATCCCCCTAACTGCATAAAGCCGTGGGGGAACTTCTACACCAATGCCATAAGAGTAAGAAGCAACACATGGGATAACATTAAGTAAAAACCTTCTGCGCCTCAAAGGAAACAAGCAAGAGTGAACAAATAACCTAAACAATGCCACAAAGTTTTGTCAGCAATTCTTCAGACAAAGGACAAACACCTACGGTATCTAAATTATTAAATGTGTTATATTTCTCAAAATAAAAACCCACATCACAAAATGGACAACCAAAATTAATCGACATTACTAAAAAGGATAGATGGCTAAAACTACATGAAAATGTTTAACATTGTGTTTATTACAGAAACACACATTAAAACAGCACTGAGGATCAGTGAGATGGTTCAGTGGTCTAACGTGCCTGCTTAGTAAAGCTTAGGTAACTGCAGGGACCTCAATTGGATCCCTGATACCACATGTTGTTCCAGCCCCACCCTCAGGGCAGGCTGAGCTGGCACAATAAAAAATAAATAAACAAAATGAAGCAACAAGAGCACTGAAATAGCATCTCGAGAAAGAATGGCTTTAATCAAGAAATGAAATACTGGCACTGGGGAGATAGCTCCATGGCACAAGTGCTTGCCAGGCAAGTGCAAGGTTTTGTGAATTTGAACTTTGATCCCACCAAAAAAAAAAATAAAGCAAACAAACAAAAAACAAAGAAATGAAATACCCATTGCTGGCAAATGTGGAGGGAAATGGAACTCTTCTACATTGTTTGTCAAAATGTAAATTACTCATAAGCACTATGCAGAAGTGTATGGAGATTTCTTAAAAACAGTAAAGTAGAAATTGTATTTTATCCAGCTATTTCCCTTCTAGAAATATTCCTTAAAGGGTGAAAGGCATTATCTTATAGTGATACATGCTTACCTACTTATTATTACAAAATTTATAATAGTTAAATCTTACACAGAATAATATCTTAGAAATAGTGTGTATGTCCATCAACAGAATAACAAATAAAGCAAGTGAGGCATTTGTATTCAATGGTGTGGCATTCTAATATAAAAAATGAGGTGTTTATAAACATATGAATCTCAATAACATGATGTTAAGTAAAACAAATCAAGCTCACAAGTTTAAATATCATATTGTAACTTTTCTATGAAAACCCCAATATATGCATAAAGAACAAAATAAAGAAGAGATAACATGAAGAAAAGAAATCATTCTCCAAATGGAAACAGGATAAAAGTTGGAGGGAGAGAGAAAAGTAATAAAAATAGTAATTTAAAAGGAAAGAATTGAAGAAAAAACATTTGAAAAGAAATATAATCATTATGCATTGAAAACATGTGCTGAGAAGATACATAAAAATAAAATTACTCTTTAAAAAGAAGGACATAAAAATAATAAAATTATGTCCACCAAATATAACTATACTAAGTTTTACAACAGAGAAACTACTTGGCATGAAGAGATATGTAGTGCTCAATTAATTCAAACACTAGCAAGTATGCTAGATAAATATACTGTTAAAATGTAGTGTCTGATGAGAAGTGTGACTATATAACAGTTATATTTGTGACAAAAATCCAATGAATATGTGCCTTACACCATAACATTGAATAAATAGATTTAACAGATACATAAAATTGTTTAATTTGACAAAAGTGAAATATAATTTCTTCTCAGCAGCCTACAAAACTAACTCCAAGATATTTTAAGCCATCAAAAATGATTGAATAGAAGCCTGCCATGCTGTCCCCACCACTCAGTACACTCAGATGAGAGGGCAATTGAGACTGGGAGTGGTGGTGTGCGCCTGTAATCCCAGCTCCTGAGAGGCTGTAAACAGGTGAATCACTAGGAGTTCAATCTAGTAGTGAGACAGACCCTAAGCACCCTGTAGACCCTTCCCTAAAATACAAAATAAATAAATAAATAAATAAAATTGAAAAAGATTGAATAAATGCAGAACATTGAACTAATCTTTTACATCCTATCCTAACCATAACAAAATAAAACTAGAAATCAACAACAGAAAAGAAAGTAGATAATTACATGTTTTTTTTTTAATTAACTAGCAAGATGGTACTATTCACTGTATTACAATTTTGGTTTCAACTATGTATTTTATTTCACTGAGATTATTTTTCCAGAAAGAGCAAAACAAATTGTAATAAAGAAAGCAACATAGGTACTAAAAAGTAAAGTCCAAAATGAACAATACATACTGTGAAAGGGAAAGAAACTGCTAAAATAGAAAAATGGAATGGAGAAAGGAGAAAAGAAGGAAGGGAGATGAAAATATATATGTATATATACAATATGGCTAAATTAATTATATTTCAAATTTATTTTAGCTCAATAAAAAGTTTGTGCTTATATTATTTGATCAATTTTGCATACCTATGTCTTAAAATTTGAGCAACTCTTTTTATTTTTTTTTCTTAACAGCATATAAAGTTTCTTATTGTTACATGAAAAAATAGCACTCTACCATGCAATAAGACAAAAACACAGCTTAAAAATGAGCAATCTACTTGAACAGAGCATTTCACATAAAAAGATACAAATGGTCAAGAGACATGTGGGAAAGTGCCTACCATCAGTACTTAGCAGGGGAATACAATCTAAACTCGCTCTGGAAAACAACTGAAGGGTGTATAAAATGCCTAAGCCTCCTAGTGAACAGCTCTGCCAACTTCTGTTAATTTTATAATTTTTAAAAATTTCTTCTTTTGAATTTTAAACTAGGGAGGCTATACCATATTTACACATATAGGTCTGGTTTGTATCATTAATGAGTATAGGTTCTAGATACATCCATTTATATATGAAGTCTTCTAGTTTATCATTCTTGATAGCTGAGTAATATTTCATTGTGTGAAAACATTACATCTTTTCAACCATTCTTCAGATGATGGGCATTTTTTGTTTTTTCCAAGATTTGGCCATCACAAAAGGTGCTGCTATGAACATAGGTGCACAGATATCAGTATGATATGATGTTTTCAGTTTTTCTGGAAAAATTCTCAGTAGGGGGATAGCTGAATTGAATGGGATTTCCAGCTCTAGTATTTTAAGGAATCTCCACACTTCTTTCCATAATGGTTGCACCAGTCTGCATTCCCACTGGCAGTGGAGAAGCATCCCTTTTTCCCCACAGCCTCTTCAACATTTGTTGTTGGTTGATTTCTTTATAGTAGCCATTCTTTCTGGGGTGAGATGTTATCTAAGTGTTGCGTTGATTTGCAATTCGTGAATGGCTAGTGATGTGGAGCATTTCTTCATGTATTTATAGGCTTTTTGAATTTCTTTCTCTGAGAAGTGTGTGGTCATCTCAGATGCACTTTTTTGGATTGGGTTTTTGAATTTTGGTGCCCTAATGGTTTTCAGTTCTTTATAAATTCTAGATAGAAGACCTTTGTCTGAATATTTATTAGTCATTTTTTTTTGACATTTGTGGGTTGTCTTTTCACTCTGTTGGTAATTTCTTTTGACATGAAAAAACTTTTCAGCCAGAGGAAGTCCCATTTGTTGATTCTTTCATGTGTTAAGCATGCATTTTGATTTTTGTCCATGAACTCTTTGGCTATCCCAATGTCTTCAAGTTTTCCTCCAACATTGTCCTCTAGAAGGTTTAGGGTTTCTCTTCTAATATTTAGATCATTATTCCATTTTGACTTGAACTTAGTGCATGGTGATAGTCCTGGGTCAAATTTTAGTTTTTGACATGTGGAGAGCCAGTTTTTTCAGTACCATTTGTTAAAGAGACTATCTTTCTTCCAGTAAATGTGTTTGGCTTCTTTGTTGAAAATAAGGTGGGTGACTGTGTTTGTATTTGCTTCTGCATCTTCTAATCTAGTCCATTGATCTTCAGGTCTGTTCTTTTTTTCTTTTTCTTTTTTGCCAATATCATGCTGATTTTATCACAGTAGTTCTGTAGTATAACTTTAGGTAAAGAATTGTGATGGTTCCTGCCTTATCTTTGTTGCAAAGAATCTTGCAACTCTAACTCTTTTCTGGTTCCAGATAAATTTTAGAAATCATTTCTCCAGGTCAGTGAGGTATGTAATGCTATTTTGATAGGGATTGCATTAAATCTGTATAACAATTTAGATAGTATGGCCATCTTCTCAATGTTTGTCTTTCCTATCCAGGAACAGGGAATATCTTTCCATTTTCTGAAATCCTCTAGGATCTCTTTTTTCAGAGTACTGTAGTTTTTGTTGAATGGACCTTTTACTTCCTTAATTAGGTTAATTCCCAACTATTTCACTTTTTCATGCTACCGTAAAAGGTATTGTTTCTGTAATTTCTCACTCAGAGTGTTTGTTATCCAAGTAGAGGAATGCTATTTTCTTTTGTGTATTAACTTTGTACCGTGCTATGCTACTGAATTTGTGTATTAACTTTAGTATATTGTTGGTGGAGTTTTTGGGGTCTTCCAAGTAAATTACCATGTCTTCTGCAAATAATGATAGTTTAACTTCTTCATCTATTCTTATTCATTTTATTTTTCCCCCTTATCTAATGGCTGTAGCTAATGATTTCAGAACTATACTGAATAGGATTGGTGATAGGAGACAACCTTGTCTTGTACCTGATCTCAGAGTAAAAACTTCACCTTTTTCCCATTTAGAATTGCGTCAGTCATTGGACTGTCAGAGATGGCTTTTATCAGATTGAGGCAGCGGCCCCCTATTCCGATTTTCTGTAGGACTTCGATAATGAAGGAGTTTTGGACTTTGTCAAAGGCCTTTTCTGCATCAGTTGAGATTATCATGTGATTTTGGGCTTTGGCTCTATTGATCTAGTGTGTTACATTTATAGATTAGTGCATATTAAACCATCCTTGCATCACTGGGATGAATCCTACATGGTCATGGTGTATAATCTTCTTCATGATTTGCTGTATGTTATAGGATAGAATTTTATTCAAGTTATTTACATCTATGTTCATGAGAGAAATTGGCCTATAGTTCTCCTTTTTATTTGCATCTCTCTCTGGTTTTGGTATCAGTATAATATGTGCCTCTAGGAATGATTTTGGGAAGATTGCTTCCCTTTCCATTTCATTGAAGAGTTTGAGGAGTTTTGGGATTACATCTTCTGTAAATTTCTTATAGAATTCAGTAGTGAATCTATCAGGTCCTGGAATTTTCTTTGTTGGTAGACTTTTTATTATATTTTGTATTTCATTGGTTGTTATTGGGTTACTGACCATTCTTATATCTTATTGATTCCGCTTTGGTAGTTTGTACCTTTCTAGGAATTTGGCTATTTCTTCTGTGTCTTCAATTCTGTGAGAGTAAAGATCTCAAAGTAGCTATTAATGATCCTCTGAATCTCTGCTGAGTTTGCAGTAATGTCATCGTTTTCTTTCCTTATTGCTTGAATTTGAGTCCTTTCTTTCCTCTTTTTGAACAGGTTAGCTAGGGGCTAATTAATTTTATTAAATCTTTCAAACAATCAGATTTTTGATTCATTAATACTTCCTATTGCTTTCTTTTTCTCAATTAAGTTAATTTCTGCTCTAACCTTTATAATTTCCTCCCATCTTAGGGCCTTGAATTTCATTTACTCTTCCTTTTCCAGATGGTTTAGGTCCTACATGAGGATATTTATTTGTTCCCCTTCTGTTTTCTTAATGTGTGAGTTCAGAGCTGTAAATTCCCTCTAAGAACAGCTTTCATTAAATCTCATAGGTTCTGGTAGGAGTTCTGTTGGAAATTTCATTAAATTGTAAATATTCTGGTAGGAGTTGTGTTGGAAATTTCATTAAATTGTAAATATTCTGATAGGAGTTGTGTTGGAAATTTCATTAAATTGTAAATATTGTTTAATTTCTTAATTACATCTGTAACCCGTTGGTTGCTGAGGTTGTTGTTTAATTTCCTTGTATTTCTGGCGTTCTTGCAATTTCTTTTTTCATTTATTTCTAGTTTCATTGCTCTATGGTCAGACAATGTGCATGGAATAATTTTTGTTTTCTTGCATATACCTAAGAATGACCTATGCACTAATTGGTCAATTTTTCAATTTCGGAAAATGTCCCATTTGCAGCTGAAGAAAATATATATACAGAAGTATATATATATATATATATATATATATATATATTTGAAGTATATATATATATATATATATATATATATATTTGTTTATTCTTGCATCATCTTGCAGATGTTTAATTATTTTTTTCCTGTATGAGTTGGAACATTCTTTGTATGTTCACTAAATCCAGTTGTTCCTAGTTCTGGTTCAGTTCTGTGACTTCTTTGCTAATTTTTTGTCTCCTTCACCTATCTTTTTGAAATAAAGTAGTTTTAAGGCCTCCTGTTAAGATTGTGGTATTGGGTATTAGATTTTTCATGTCCATTAAGATTGTCTTATATAACTTGGTGCTCCCATGTTGGGTACATACATATTTATGAATGTTGCCTCTTCATCTTGAATTTTTCCCCTAACTATTATGTTGTGGCCTTCTTTATATTGTCTGATCAATCTTAATTTGAAGTTTAGACAGCTTGCAAACAGGATTTATACCCCTGCTTTTCTTTTCTTTCTTTCTTTCTTTTTTTTTTTTTTTTTTTTTTTTTTTTTTTTTTTTTTTTTTTTTTTTTTTTTTTTTTTTTTTTTTTTTTTTTTTTTTTTTTTTTTTTTTTTTTTTTTTTTTTTTTTTTTTTTTTTTTTTTTTTTTTTTTTTTTTTTTTTTTTTTTTTTTTTTTTTTTTGAGGTGCTACAGCATGTAGTATTATTTTCCATCCTTTAACTTTTAGCCTATGAGTTTCTTTTTGAGTCAAGTTTGTTCCTAAATACAGCATATTGATAGATTTTGCTTCCTTATCCACTCTGCCGGTCTATTTCTTTTAATTGGAGAATTGAGTCCATTTACATTGATGGTTAGAATTGAAATGTATTGACTTATGATTGACATGTCTTTTACTTACTAGTGTTTACTCCTTTTTCTCTTATTTTATTGGCTCCCCCATTTGGTGGGATCTTTCTTTTCTCATTTGTAGAGTTCCAGTCATTTTGGTCTCTCTCTAAAGTATTTCTTATTAGACTGTGTAGGATTGGCTTTTACATTATGAAATTCTTTAGTTGTTACTTGTTGTGGAAGTATTTCACTTCTCCCTCACATTTGAAAGAGAGTTTTGTGGGATATAGCAGTCTGGGCTGGAATTCAATTTCATGGAGGACTTGAAGCACTCTGCTCCACGATCTTCTTGACTTCACGGTTTATGAAGAGATATCTGCAGTTATTCTGATAGCTTTTCCTTTAAATGTGATCTTTTTCTAGTGTTTCTTTTCGCTAGTGGCCTCTAGTATATTCTTCTGCTGGATTTCTGGCATCTTGACTATTATATGTCTGGGTGTATTTTTAGTGGGGTTGATGTTAGTTTCGGTTCTGTATGCTTCAGTTAACTGGATATCAGATTGTTTTCTCATATTTGGCATGTTTCCTCCTATTAATTCTGCCCACATACTTTTTATATCATTTATGTTGATTCCTTTCTCATTGATTCCTATTAATCTCACTTTGTTCATTCTTGCATCATCTTGCAGATGTTTAATTATTTTTTTCCTGCATCCTGCTTTTTTTTTTTTTTTTTTTTTTTTTTTTTTTTTTTTTTTTTTTTTTTTTTTTTT
>PVJA010051352.1:0-12865 GCA_004027025.1 Myocastor coypus | reverse complement strand
ATAACCTATAGTCAAATCTAAGTTTCAGTGGCAGCAAATGGTGGGAAGTATTGAAAAGCATCGCATACTTCTGGGATTCTCCAAGAAGACTTGGGAACAAGTAGAGGTGATTTGTGTGGGAAAAGAAAAAGGGACAAGGGAGTGGGCTGGCCAGATAGCTCAGCAGACTAAAGAGCCTGCTTAGGCAGAGCGCAGTGGCCTAGGTTCAAGCCATGGCCTACCATGCCAGGCCCCACCCCCGGGGCACTCTGAGATGACGATTGAGAGTGGGCGTGGTGGTGCGCACCTGTAACCTCAGCACTTGGGAGGCTGAAAACAGGAGGATCACTATGAGTCCAATCTCCGTGGTGAGACCCTGTAGACCCTGAACTAAACACATTTGAAAGAAAAAAAAAAGGGACAGGGGAGATGTTACAGGCAGGGAATGCAGCCAGTAAATGTGCTCTATTAAATCACCTGCCTAGCAATCCTGAGAAATAAAGGAAAGGAGAAAGGTATCACAATCCCTGGCCTGAAGTTATACTAGAAAGCTACTGTGATAAAATCAACGTGGCATTGGTATAAAGGCAGACCTGAGGATCAGTGGAACAGATTAAAAGATGCCAACAGGGCCCGGCAGGATGGCTCAGTGGTCTAAAGCGCCTGCTTAGGAAAGCTTGGGTGGCTTCAGGGACCGTGGTTCGATCCCCGGCACCACATGCTGAGCCAGCCCTGCCCTCGGGGCAGGCTGAACCGGCCATAAAAATAAATAAATAAACAAACAAAAGTTATGAAACAAGAAAAAAAAAGATGCAAACACTACAAACACACTCAGCCACCTGATCTTTGACAAAGGGACCAAACAGTCTCATTAGAAGTATGATAGCCTGTTTAGTAAATGGTACTAGAAAAACTGGCTTTCCACATGCTGAAAGCAAAAACTAGACCCATGCCTATCATCATGCACAAAACTACAAAACTGACTCAAAGATTTAACTATTAAAAGAGAAACACTAAATCTTCTGGAGGTAAATGTAGTAGAAACCTTAAAGACATAGAGGTAGGTAGAAAATTCAACAGCACAGGAAATACTTCAAAGAATCAATAAATGAGATCTCATCTTTTTTTTTTAAATTTTATTTATTTTTTTTTCTTGTTTCAGAACCTTTGTTTATTCACTCATTTTTTATGGCCGGCTCAGCCCGCCCCAAGGGCAGGGCTGGCGCAGCATGTGGTGCCCGGGATCGAACCGCAGTCCCTGAAGCCACCCAAGCTTTCCCAAGCAGGTGCTTTAGACCACTGAGCCATCCCGCTGGGCCCAAGATCTCATCTTTTTTAAAAGTTTCTGCACTTCAAAACAAATCTCCAGGGCCTGGCAGGATGGCTCAGTGGTCTAAAGCGCCTGCTTAGGAAAGCTTAGGTGGCTGCAGGGACCGCAGTTAGATCCCTGGCATTACATGCTGCGCCAGCCCTGCCCTCAGGGCAGGCTGAGCTGGCCATAAAAGCAAGCAAACAAACAAACAAACAAAAGTTAAAAAACAAAAACAAAAACAAATCTCCAACACAGTAAAAAGAACTGGGAAAAAACTATAGCCAACTGTCCCTCAGACAAAGGCCTTTGTATCTAGAACCTACAAAGAATTTAAAAAAATCAGCCCCCCCACAATTCAAGGCCCAATCCAAAAATGGGCATCTGAGATGAGTATACACTGCTCAGAGGAAGAAATACAAATGACAAGTAAATATATTAAAAAATGTTCAACGTTGTTGGTCATTTGAGAAATGTAAATTAAAACAACACTGAGATTCCATTTCACACCAGAAAGAAAGGCTAACACCAAGAAGTCAGCCAATAGGCCAGGTGTGGTGGTGCATGCCTGTAATCCCAGCACTTGGGAGGCTGAGGCAGGAGGATTGATGTGAGTTCAGTCTGGGCTACAAAAGTGAGCTCAAGGCCAGCCTGAGCTGCATAGCGAGACCCTGTCTCAAAAAAAAAAAAAAAAAAAATGTCAGCCAATAATAAGTACTGCAGATGCTGTGGAGAAAAAGGAACCTTTCTGCAATGTTGGTGGCAGTGAAGGCTGGTAGAATCACTATGAAAATCAGTGTGGAGATGCTTTCAAAAACTAGGACTGAGGGACCGGGGAGATAGCTCAGTAGAATAAGTGCTTGCCTGGCAAGTGCAAGGTCCTGAGTTTGATGTCTGTACCAGGGGTGCAGGGAGCAAAGCAGAACAAAACAAAGCAAAGCAAAGCTAGTATTGGAGATCCTATTCAGGCCGGCTATTCTCCTGGATATTTTTCCAGAAGAACTGAAAACCTCATACCACAGTGATATGTGTGCATCCATGTCTATATCAGTGCTATTTGTTATAGGTAAATACTGGAAACAACTCAGATGTCTATCAAATGAAGAATGCATAAGGAAGATGTGGTATCTTTATATAATGGAGTATTATTCATCTACAAAACAGGGTAAATTTGAGTCATTTGTCAGTAAATGGATGCAAGTAGAAAACATACTCTTAGGTGAAATAAATCAGATCTGCATGTGCAAACATTGTATTGTTTCCTTAGTGTGAGAACTGAAACAGAGAAGTAGAATCTGAAGGGTACAATAGACACTGGGAAAAGGGAGTGAACTAATTCAAAAGGAAAGAGCTACTGAGTTGAGCAGAAAGACAGGAGAGGGAGTAGGGGGGAAGAGATTTATTTATGTAAGCAAGCAGGATGGTTTGGACAACTTCACTGTGCATTTCTATTGGTCTATAGAAAGAAGCAGTTGATACTTTAATATTTTTAATCCTTTTAAAATTGTTTCTTGAAGGGCCAGTGAGATAGCTCAGCAGACTAAGCACCTGCTTAGGCAAGTGCAGGGACTAGGATTCCATCTCAAGCACCACATGTGGTGATAGCCCCGCCCCCTAGCTCTCTGAGTTGGCCACTAAGTCGAGGTGTGGTGGAGTGGCTGTAGTCCCAGTTCTGTGGAGGCTGAAAACAGGAGGACCACTATGAGTGATATGTATAGTGAGACCCTGTAACAGATACATAAACAAGTTTCCCCATTTACTCTCCTTAATTTCTTATACATGTAGTTCTTTTTTTGTTTATTCTTCCAAGTTTACATGCATATACCTGGTAATGTGAATAACCAGTTGGAAGACAGCACTATGCATTGCAAGTACTGTGAAATTCATACTATTTTGTTAAGTGAAAGTTTGTATCACTTGTGGATTTTTTCTGTTTTAATTCTAATTAGTACTTTCTTTAAAAAACAGAAAAAAATCACCTGCTTAGTGAGTAATTGATGTTTAGTGTGCAGGAAAACTCTCAGAGACGAGTCTGTAGCACATACCTGGGAATTCTGTCAACAGCTGGATGAAGGTATTTGCACCATTTCTGCACCTACTTCTTAGAGTCATTGATTCTGCTCATTTCTGAGCAGTATTGGTTCTTTGGCATTGTCTCATTCATACACATGCAACATGGCTTTGTATTCTTTTAGTAAAAAACATAAAAGATAAGGCACTGAGAAAGATACTACATACTATATACTACATTACTATATAGTAATTATTTTGTGTGGGAAGGGTGAGGAGATTCCCATGCATCCTGGTATACACTTTCTTTTCCTCTTTTTGAGATAGCATCTTGCTATGGAGTTCACACTGGTCTTGAGCTCACTTTGTAGCCCAGGCTGATCTGGAACAACAATCCTCCTGCTTCTGCGTCCCTAGTGCTGGGATATCAGGCTTTTGCTACCATGCCTGGCTTACTACTCACATTTTAATTTTTTACTTTCTAAGAATATAAAATTGATAAAATAAAACTATTATAAAAGATGCAGAACTTCACCAAACAAAAAAATAAGAATTCAGCAATGGTTGCTGTATTGCATAACATTGTCTTCAAATAAGTGTTTGGATTACCAGATATAAGCATGCAAAATTGGTTTAAAAAGATTTTATGAAATTGAAAAATGAATAAAAATTAACCATCAAATTTCTCTGCTGTAGACAAGCAGAAACCAGCAGGGTAGTTACCCAAGCCACACTGCACATACACCTACACATCTTTCCTACCTCTCCTGTCCTTTTCCTCATCCCAATTTTTCTTTACACTTGAACAGATTCTTACACTTTCACAGTATCTATTGTAACTTTCAGATTTTATTTACTCTTTCAATATCCATATTTTAAGGCCATTGTGTACGTGTAAGTTTAAGACTGTAACTTTGTGGAAGTAAAAATGAAAGGCAACTCTCAAAACAGCTTGTTCCTCTGGGAGAATGAGCTGAATGTGATCCATATGGTTAATGCTGGTGAAAATCGAGGATTACTGCAATATGAAGCTCTGCCATTTAAGAATTTGTGCTAGGAAAACCTGAAAGAATTTAGAAATTTTGTTTCAGGAAGTCCAGAGTGAATTCTGCACACCATCGAGATTATTTTCGTACTGGGAATAAAACTCAGGATCTTATGCTTGCCAGGCAGGTAGTGTGCTGCGGAGCTGTTGCCCTGGCCCCACCAAGACTTCAAACCACTGTTTGTCCCCAACCGGTCTTAATTTGCCTAGCCCACTCCTTCCTTGGAAGCACACCCAAAAGACGCTCTTCATCAGTACCACGGACAGCGCCCCACAGACTGCTTTTGGGGACCTGGAGGGACTACAAGCACAGGATTAGGACAGAGCAGAGCCTCATCTTTGGGGGTTTAGCTCAGATCAAGAAGTGCAAATGGCAGTTGTTATGTGTTTACTTAGCAGGATTTATCTGTAGGACTGCATTGGCATTTAGATAAAGCAGCCACCAAGGAAAGGGGAAGGGAAATATACAATGTATGTTCTCCTTAGCAAGCCATCAACTTCAGGACAGTTTCCATCCACCTGAAGCAAAAACTGCTCAATTTCTCCAAACAAATTACAGAATGATGATGGGGTCCTTAGACATAGAATCAAAGTATGGTCATGTGACCAGGGGGTATAGCTTAGTGGCATAAGTGCCTGGCTGGTGAGTGCAAGGTCCCAAGTTGGATCCCTGATATTGGGAAAAAAGGAAAAGAAAAGAAAAGAGAAGAAAAGAGAGGTGACCGAGGAAGAGCCAGGCAAAATGTAAAGAAGACATGGTGCCTAAGGCAACCCAAGAGGTTAGGGCAGAAATAGAGGAGATTTAATTGTATATTAGAATGAAACCCTGAGGAAGGGTCCACAGTGTATCATTGCCTTTTTGAGGTGGCTTGAAGTATTTGGAGGTCAGCGCAGAGTCAGGAGAGGGAAAGGACATATCCACTAGTGAGGCTGTACAAGCTGCAGCAATGGGTATGGGGAGAGCCAATCAGAATGATCAACTCAAAGACCTGAGATAAAGTTTGTGGTAAAGAGGATAATTTTCCGGATTTTCTTCAACCCCCATCGACCCATTTTTAGGTAACAGCTGTTTTCTCCTAGGTGATTCTGCAGATTTTGTACAGAACCAATGGTCAGAGTCTCCCTAGAGGGAAAGGGGCTTCCGTTCTGGTATCTCACAGGAACTCTAGGAAGGTGAGGATCAGAGGGTGGGGGACAATGGCTGCAAAGTCACACTCTCAGAGAGAAACACAGAGGTCTGCTTGGGTTTCATATGTGATATGGGCACTCGCTGCTCTACACAGTCTGCTACTTGTTCTTCCAATAGGCACATTAATTACATTTTTTGTAATGTCTGTCTCAGATTTGTAGTTTTGGTGTGTATGGGGCAGTTAAATTGTCATTTTTGGGCACATATTGAAAAGAAGGGCTGGCCAGATAGCTCAGTGGACTAAAGCACCTGCTTAGGCAGAATGTAGAGGCCAGGGTTTGATCTCCAGCTTGCTGTGTTGGCCTCACCCCCAGGATATGTTGAGATGGCAAATGAGACTGGTGTGGGGGTGCGCCCCTGTAATCCCCACACGTGGGAGCCTAAAAACAGGAGAATCACTGAGTCTGATTTATGTAGTGACACCCTGTAGACCCTATACTAAACACATTTTTTTAAAAAGAAAATAACTTCACAGAAGAATAGATACTTAGTTACTTTTCACTTGTTGCTGAGACAAATACCCAACACTCAAAATGAAGGAAGGAAAGGTTTATTTAGTTCACAGTTACTGGAGGTTTCAGTACATATTTGGTTGGCCCAAGGCTGAGAGGAACAGAGCAAAGAGAATCAGCTCATGGCAGCAGAACAGCAACAAAATGGTGGCAGAGGCAGCCAATCAATCAGGGGCAGCAGAGCAGGAGCAACAGCTCGAGTCTGTCTCTCTGTCGCTCTTTATATTACATTTAGGCTCTCCATCTTAGGATATCCCCCCTAGACAACGCCCATAGTCTCACTCAGAGTGATAATCCCATCAGTACTAAAACACAATCCCAGGGATCACGAATCAAGTCTCAATCTATAGAAGCCATGCCCCATGATTGCGTGAGGCTTTGGGGGGACAACTAGACATAAACCATAACAGATACTATGTCTTGTCTTAGGAATGAAAGCAGCAATCAACATGGAAATACCCAGACACCCAAAATTAAAGGTGGAAGAATTTTTTTTTTTGTCTTTTTGAGACAGGGTCTCGCTATGCAGTTGAGGGCTGGTCCTGCGCTCACTTTTGTAGCCCAGGCTGGTCTCAAACTCGCACCGATCCTCCTGCCTCAGCCTCCCAAGTGCTGGGATTGCAGGCGTGAGCCACCACGCCCGGCTAAAGGTGGAAGAATTTTTAGTTGACAGTTTGTAGAGGTTTCCTTGCACAGTTAAGGAAGAGAGTCACATGAGGTTGCCCCTGTGAGTTTCACAGAAGGGAACACTTTATGATGCTCAAGGTAGCAAAAGCAAAGGAGCTAGCAGACAAATCTCTCTGTCTCTATCTCTTTTCTTTCTTGTCTTTTTTTTTTTCAAAGTATTTAGTACATTTTAAGGATTCTAGTTTACAGAGCTCTAGTAATATATTCATGTAAGAATATATAGGATAGACATATGTGTCTTGGTCTCTTTTTAACTATACATCCTTTACAGAAATATTTATTAATAAAATACTGTTTTTGTGCCTTCTTAAAAAAAAAGTATTTAGTACAGAGTCTACAAGGTCTCACTACACAGATTGGACCCATAGTGATTCTCCTATTTTGAGCCTTCCATGTGCTGGAATTACAGGTAGGCTCCACCACAATGACTTTCAATTCTGAGTGACCCAGTGGCACAGCACACCAGGGATCACACCTCTGTGTCTGGGTCTGCCGAAACAGACACTTTAATCCATTTAGCTATCTGGCCAGCCACCATCTTACCTTTTTAAGGCAGGGTTTCACTATGCAGTTTAGGCTAGGCTTAAATTCACTGTGTAGCTCAGGCTGGACTGAATCTCACAGCAATCCTCCTGCTTCAGCCTTCTGAGTGCTGGGATTATAGGGCTGTGCCACCACTTGGCTGGTTACTACTATTAGTATGGTGCCAAATTAACCAGTGGGTTGATCTAGCAATCACCTATCCTTAATTCTAGGATTGCACTATGATTCAATCACATATTCTAGATTTAGGCACCTCTGAAAAAGCACCACTAAAAACTACACAAGGCTTGGGGGGAAATCTAGACACTGTAGTGGCCAGGGTTTTACTCAGAGGAACAGAACAGATATAAGGAATGGATATTAACACAAAATATGCAATGTATAAAGAATTACAAGATTGGCTTACAACAGTTAGCTGCAGAGTCAGACGAAGAAGTGTGCAGAGGGCATCTGCACACCACAGACTGAAGAATTCAGTCCTAAGGCATGAAGCTCACCACAGTGCTTGTACAAGTCTATCCATCAGCTGACAGGTTTGTGACAAAAGACTGAAGAGTCTATGATGGAAGGTGAAGGATCCAAGCTGGAGGTCGAAGAGTCTGCATTGCAAGCCAGGTGATGAAGTTTAAGCTGAACATGAAGACTGAAGTTCTTCTGATGCAGTGGAACATTGACTCCTTCCTTAGCCTCTTTATAAAGTCTCTTTGTGCTGAGTCACTCCGGGGTGGGCCCATTGTGCCCTAGGGTGGAACCAGTTGTACACCAGGGCAGGCCCTGGTCACACTCTAGGGAGGAGCCAATTGTACCCCAAGGTGGGAACCTCATCAGCCAGGAATTGGGCTGCTGAGTCATCCAGCCAAGTTGACACAATGTATCAACCACTACAGGCACCAACCATGTCAATACTGAACTCACCTCAGCCAGGCATGGTGGCTCATGCCTGTAATCCCAGCACTCGGGAGGCTGAGGCACGAGGATTGGTGTGAGTTTTGAGACCAGCCTGGGCTACAAAAGCGAGCTCAAGGCCAGCCTGAACTGCATAGTGAGACCCTGTCTCAAAAAGACAAAAAGAAAATACTGAACTCACCTCATGGACGCAGTATGCTTTTAGATGAAGAGACCCTGGGTATCAATCTTATGCGTGTTAACAATAATTGGATTCCATTTAGCAGTTCTCCAGAGGAAATTTGTGCTGTACTGCATAGGACATGCAGAAGGCACTGGCACTGGAGGGTGGAGGACTGGGCCAGTCTCCAAAGAAGACCTCAGGAAGACAAAATAACCAGGCCTATGTGTATGCCCTCTTCCTGGTTTGGCTTGTGTGTGGCTCAAGATGAAAAATAGAATGTGGTCACAGTGATGTCCCATTCCCAAGTTGGGTCTCTGATACCTTGCTCCTTTTGCTTAGTGTGGTAGTTGATATATTGTGTCAACTTGAGGAAGCTTGTCTGGATAGGCTCAGCTGGTTCCAGGCTGTGGAGGCCCCATCCTGCAGGATGCGGAGGGCCTGCCTTGGGATGTGATTGGTTCCACTCTAGGGCCAGATGGGCCACCCCAGAGTGACTCAGCACAAAAAGTATATAAAAAGAGTTCAGGAAGACTTTGTATGATCAGTGCAGCCCAGCCAAGCCCTGCCCAAACCAGCTAGGCCCAACCCAGGCCAGCCCAGCCCTGCCCTGACGTTTTCCTGCCTGGCCCAGCCCTGCCCTGCTTCCTTGGAGAAGTCCTCCTCTTTGCCGTCTTTGGAGGAGCTTGATCTTCTCAGCCACACCACTGTGGAGGAGCTCTGCATCATCGGTACAGAATTTGGAAGAGAGAGGCTTGATGGATGCCACAGCTGTTGCTTCTCCTCTGTTCTTCATTGTTTTCTGCTGCTTTAGAGCCAGTGGAGTATGAATTGAAATGTCCAGAAACTGTGAGCCAAACAAACCTTTCCTTTTTTCATTTTGAGTGTCTAGAGGACCCTTAGTCCTCTGGAAGATTCACTTCCGTGGAAGCTAGTTAGTATTCATGGAGATCACTGTCTTAGTTGCTCTTCTCTTATTGCTGGGACAAATAACTGACACCCAAAATGAAGAACAGAAAGGTTTATTTAGCTCACAGTAACTGAAAATTTCATTTCATGCTCAGCTGGTTCCAAGGCAGACTGGCTAATGGCAGAGAGCAGCAGTTCATGGTGGCATAACAATTGTAACAGAGGAACAGAGAGAGTCTGTCTCTCTGGATATTTTATGTTACATTCAAGCTCTCTGCCTCAAGCTATCCACCTCAGGCCACACCCATAATTCCAGCAGTATCTAGACCCCTAGTCCCATCAGTACTAAAACACATAATCCCAGTGGATCATGAATCCGTCTCAAACTCTAGAAGTACCTGCCTCATGATTGCATGAGGCTTTGGGGGGACAACTAGATACAAGCAATAACATTCTGCCCCTGGACCCCCAAAGTCTCATGCACATTTTAGTCCACATAGAAAAGTTGCTAAAGTCCCAACAGTTTCAGCATTGCTGAAAAGTTCAAGTCCCAAGTCTCCTCCAAGATCCAAGGCAAACTCTCAACTGTGAGCCTCTGTATGATAGAAAAGTAAAATAGATACAACATTCAAAGGCACAAGATAAACATTACCATTCTAAAAGTATTGGGACAACACAAGTCCAAAATCCAGCATGGCTGACATTAAATCCCATAATTCCAACTGGAACTTCTGAAGCAGTCTGTGCTGGGTTGCGAGCTCCAAAGGCCTTACTCAGCTCTGACTCTAACAAACTCTTGGTGGTAGCTCCATGGCTTCCCTCATAGGCCAGCTTTGCTCCCTCTTTGCAGTTTCCTTTGGACAATGCACGTTTCTGGGTTTTCCAAACTTCTGAGGTTTCCACTGAATTGGCTTCTCACTCTGTGCTTCACACACTGTCTTCACAGGGGCACACTACCTGGCCTTTCAGGCCTTCTTCTGAAATCGAGGTGGAAGCCTTCTTAACCTCACAACTTTTGCATTCTGAATGTGCCTAAAACCAATGCCACGTGGATGATGCCAAGGTCTGCTGCCAACTGGAGCAGTACCCAGGCTTTCTTCTCTCTTGTCTGTAGGAGTCGAGTGCCTGGATTGATGAACATTCTGAACCTGTTTCCAAGGAATAAATTCTCCATGTTGGCACCATTTGGGAACCTGGCATGACTGCTACCATCATTCTGGAACATGGGGCACTGTGGCCTTCTTCTCAAGGCAAAGTCTCTCTCTATGAAATTCTGAGACTGCAAAGAGCGGAGAGCTACCACCTCCTGAGATGCCCTCAGGCCATCTTTTTGATTTCCTGGTTCTTTCCCAGCAATGGAGAGCCTCTCAGTGATATCTTTACAGTCTAAAGTTTTCCTGGTGCTTCCTTTCTGGCTAAACACACATTTAAAGCATCCTGCTTGGCTCTTTGCTGTTGATTTTCAACATAAATCAGGCTAAAAGCCCCCCAAAAGAACCATGCCATCACCCACGTAGTTTGTTGCTTTGAAATATCTTTTGAAAGATTAATCAGTGCACCATGCCTAATCTCAGTCTTAGACAAAGTCTCTGGGCATCAGCAAAATTCAGGCAGACTTTCAGGCAAGCCTTAGCACAAATCCCCTGGAGTCCAACAACTAAGGCAGACCTTCCCAGCAGAACAAGTAGATGACCTCTCCAAACCTTTCCTATTTCTTCCCATAATCCATTTCCAAAAACTTGTAATCCACATGGTCAGGTTAGTAACAGCAACGACCCCACTCCTGTGGTACTAAATTCTTAGTTGCTCTCCCTCATTTTGGGGACAATTACCCGACACCCAATATGAAGGAAGGAAAGGTTTATTCAGCTCAAGGTTACTGGAGGTTTCAGTCCATACTAGCTGACTCCAAAGCAGCCTGGCACTTAGCAGAGAATAACAGTTCATGGTGGCAGAACAATTGCAACAGAGGCAACAGAGAGTGTCTGACTCTGTCTCTTTTATGTTACATTCAGGTTCTCTGCTTCAGGCTATTTACCTCAGACCACAGCTGTAGAGATAAGAAACTAAGAATGGAAGAATAATAAACAAAGTTTACAGTGGGTTGTAATCTGTTACTTAGGTATTTTAGAAAATTAGGATTTAAAAAGGTGTAACAGCTTAATCCTGATGGATGTCTCCACCCTTACTTGAGACATGGGCGTAACAGCTGATCCGGAGTTTTGTCTCCACCCTTCCTTGAGATGTTGGTGATTATCCCCTCTCCTCCCTGTAAATCTTCTATTGTACAGCCTAAATAAAAAGGAGATGCTTCTAGAGTTCTGGGCTCACTATGAGAGAGACAGATCTCAGTGAGACCTCTGAAGCTACATCCATCGGGTCTTCTCATCGCTTCTTTTGGCTCCAGATCACAACATACAACACACACCCATAATCCCAGCAGTACTAAAATCCATAATCCCAGCAGTACTAAGACACATAATACCAGTAGATCATGAGTCAGTCTCAAATGGTAGAAATATCTGCTGCACAACTGTATGAGACTTTGGGGGGACAACTAGATACAAACCATAATAATCACCAACCCTGAGACCTCCCTGACTGAGGGAGTCAAGATGTCCTTGGGCATCAGGCAGAGAATGGGCCAAGTATGCATCCACAAGGTGTTTTGGCCATCTCATGGGAAGATTCCAGTACCCTAAAGTACCATGTAGATGACCAACTCAGCACATACTTCAGAATCCTCGACTTTCCCCCACAGTCTGACTGGAACCTAATGACATCACCTGTGAGTGCAATAAAACCATGATAAATAATGGACTTAAACAAGGATGTTTTGTGCAGCTTTGAGATGCTGGCTTGGGAGAAACTGGAAAACCACAGTCTACTCTCTGTATCCATATAGGTCAGTTGTATTTGTTCTAATGATAAATGCCACAGGCAGGGCTGGCAATAAAGCTCAGCAGACTAAGCGCTTGCTTAGGTAAGCACAGGGGACAGGATTCAATCCTTGATACTGCATACCACGCCGACCCCACCCCTGGACACACTGACCTGGCGATGGAGTCCAGAAGTGGTGGCACATGGCTGTAATCCCAGCATTAGGGAGGCAGAAATCAGGAGTATCACTACAAGTCTGAGTGGCATAGTGAGAACCTGCACACACACACACACACACACATACACACACACAAGAGTAACAAAAATCCTCAAAAAACGAGTCAAGGGCAATAATAAAAAAACCATGCAACTTACCCACATATATAAGGTCCAGGTTTCAGTCCATAAAATGGATCAAATTTTACAATTATTTGATGCAAGAAAGCACATGGAGAGGAATCTGTGAGGGAATCACTGAACTTCTGTGATTGGCTATAGATGGGCTAGATAAATTTATTTTTATTTTTATTTTTTAAATAATTTTTTACACAGCTGAATGTGTTATGGATTAAACAACGAAGTGACTGGAAGCAGACAAAGCAGAGAACATCAATAGCAAAACCATACACTTATGTACACAGGATGAATCAGACATTGGTCTCAAGAACCTTCAAAAGGTTCAGCATATTGATTATAGCACAATGTAATGCTAAAATTATGTTTGGAATACATGTCA
>PVJA010051351.1:0-12858 GCA_004027025.1 Myocastor coypus | reverse complement strand
TTAAATTCTGGCCGCTGCACCTTGTCTTTTCTGCAAATGCCTGGATTTCCATAGATTCTGTGATCATTAAAGTTAGTCATTCTGCCATGGGAAAAAAAAAAAAAAAAAGACGAGTGACACTGATGCTTCGGGACACCTTCAAACTATCTGCATCACCAAGCTTAAACTATCCCTATTTTTTTTCTTTCTTTTTTTTTTTTTTAAATTTTGAGACTGGTGCCCCAGCTTGGATGCAATTTACATTCTTCTGTCTCAGCGTCCTAGAGGGGGGCACGGGGCTCAGACCTGCCCACTGCCACCTCCCACAGGCATCAGTACTCACAGCGCCATATCCACAAGCCGCACTTCACTTTCTAGTCGCCAGAGACCGTCCCGGGTCCCAACCCCCGTGTCGTGCCCACTACTTGAGGACAAAAGTCCAGTAGAAAAAGCCAGGCGCCTCTTGTCTGGAGTGGCCGCAGAGAACGCGTAGCAACACGGGACCTGCCGCTGGCACTCGCACGGGAACCTCACGTGGGATGGAGGATGGTCGTGGCCACGCGCTAGTCCCACACAGAGCACTAAGACATAGATGTGCGAGAGATAGGAACGACTGCATGGTGGACACGTGCACAACGTGGAGCCGGGAAGGAATGCCCAGGATGCTGAGCTGGGGGCCAGGCGCCTTCCGCAGCAGAGCTCGGTATCCGATCGATCCATCCGTGCAATTTGCTTTCACGCTTTTCTTTCTCCCACTTCCACCCACTTCTCTAAACTTTCTGCATCTCTAGGCGCTTGTACTTCCCTCTGTCCCACCTGTACATTCAACTTCCCTCTCATGCTAAATACTAAGTCCATAGGTAGCAAGATAGCCAGGAGTCCCTCTGTCTGTTCCTTTGTCTTATCAAAGGGTTCAAAGAATGCTGAGTACTAGGGAAGCCTCCTCCCTCCCTCTTTGCTTCATTGGTGGGAAGTTGGGAGGTTTTCTGAAAAACTAGTAAGACTAGCTAACAAGCTCGTTCAAAACCACAGTTGGAATGGAGTAGCTGCCCTGAAGTTTTTTGCTCTTCTGACCCCTGTGCCTCCCTTCCCTTTCATTTATTTATATTTTGGTACTAGGTGTTGGCAGGCCCTGTGCTGTTTAGTTAAAACCCTGGCCTCTTGCTTCTCTCTTATACCAAATCAAATTTTGCAAATCATTCTGGGCAGTGCAGCTCCAACTCCTGTACTCAGGAGGAGGAGGAGGAAGCCAGTGTATTGAAAGTTTAAATTGCACCCAAAGAATTCAACAATGGCTCAGCACTAAAGCAGCAGAACACACAATCTGTATTACCAATAAAAATAGACAAGCCGGACGTGGTGGCTCACGCCTGTAATCCCAGCACTCGGGAGGCTGAGGCAGGAGGAGTGGTGCGAGTTCGAGACCAGCCTGGGCTACAAAAGTGAGCTCAGGACCAGCCTCAACTGCATAGCGAGACCCTGTCTCAAAAAGACAAAAAAAAAAAAAAAATAGACAAATGCTTGCATTTAAAATAAGCTATTCTTGGGGCCCGGCAGGATGGCTCAGTGGTCTAAAGCGCCTGCTTAGGAAAGCTTAGGCAGCTTTAGGGACCACGGTTTGATCCCCGGCACCATGTGCTGCGCTGGCCCTGCCCTCAGGCCAGGCTGAGCTGGCCATAAAAAATAAATAAATAAACAAAAGTTCTGAAACAAGAAAAAATAATAATAATCCCGAGACCCTCACCCTGGCTAGGCTCCCATTTGCATCCTCCTCCCTCAGCCTCCCTGAGTCGGCTTCCATGGCACCACCAAGCCTTCTTGATGCATTCCACAGCCATCAGTATTCACAGCCCCACCTCCGCCAGCTGGACTTCACTTTCTAGTGGCCGGGTGGGATCCTCTGCAGCTTGCCCGCTCCCTGCAGACAAAGGTAGAGCAAAAAAAGCCAGGCACCTCCAGTTTGCGGTATTGAATCTAGAGAGACTGTGGAGGACGCTGAGCACTGTGGGTCCCTGCCAGGCCCTTGCAGGTAAGCCAGGCATGGAGCCCAGGGTGGATGTGTGGCCATGCACAAGTCCCACGTGGCCTCGCCGGCTGCAGTGGGAGAGGTCACTGCGCAGCACATTTGTAAGACACAGATGTGCGGAAGATTGCGTGAGGGACATGACCACAACGTGGAGCCAGAGAAGAACTCCAAGTTCTCTGAGAAGGGTCGTGCCTACTTCTCTGAACTTTCTGTATCTCTAGGTGCTTGTACTACCTACTGACCCATCTGTAGATGCGACTGCCCTCTCAAGCCAAAAAAAAAAAAAAAAAAGAGTCCTTGGTATCACAAAATCCCTCTGACTGTTTCTTTGTTCTACAAAAGGAGCTAAAGAATGCTGAGAGTAGGGAAGCCTTCTCCCTCTACACAGAGGAGCCTAACCTGTCCTTGCCACTACGTTAGAGCAGGACTTCTGGTTTCACTGGAGGGAAAATTGGGAGGTTTTCTAAAAAAACGATTAACACCAGCTAAGAAGCTGTTCATTCAGAACTGCTGTTGGTATGGACAAAGTCCTGATGAACATTTTCACTTTTCTGACCCCTATTCCCCTTTTCTCTTTTATTTATTCAGCTACTTAGTTAATTAGTTAATCATAAGGAGAATCAAAGTCAGGACATTTTTGGTGTTAGGAATTAAACTAGGACTTGGTGCCTGCAAGGCACTTGCTGCGCCCTCAGCTATATCCGTGGCCCCTCCCTTCTCTTTTATGCCAAATTAAATCTAATGAATTAAGCCAGGCATAGGGCACCTCTAAACCCAGTACTTAAAGGCTGGCCAAATAGCTCAGCAGATTAAAACACCTACAAACAGGCGTAGGGACCAGGGTTTGATCCCTGGGCCTGCCACGCTGTTCCCACCCCAAGGTCGCACTGCAATGATAAGACTGGATGTGCTAGTGGCGCCTGTAATCCCAGCTCTGGTGAGGCTATAAACAGGCAGATCACTACATCATAACTTGATCTTGTAGTGAGACCCTGAACACCTCATAGACCTTTCCCTACGCTACAAAAATAAGTAAAATAAACCAAGCACTTAGATGGAACAAAAGGCCAGGAAGATAGTTCAGTGGCACAGGAAAACATGCCCCACTCCTTGGTCAACTTTGCAGAGTGCCTCCAAGAAGCACTCTGAGAGATGGAAGACAATTTCTGCCAAGGAAAAGTCAAAATTGGAAGATTTGGCAAGGAGCAATAGCCTGCTGCCCGTTTTGCTCTGAACACTCAACGGGCTGGGGATGTAGCTCGGTGGGCTAAATCCCTGCTTGGCATTCACAAGAACCCAGGTTCAATCCCCAGTGCCACAGGTCATACTGGTCCCTCACAGTACTGGAAACTGAAACAGGTGTGGTGACACATGCCTGTAATGCCAGCCCTGGGGAGTCTGAGACTGGAGGATCACTATGAGTCTGAGCTGTGTTGCAAGACCCCGTACCAAATAAATAAGTAAATGAATCTCCTGTGTGCGCCCGCGGCTGGCTCAGCCCACCCTGGTAGCAGGGATGGCGCGGCATGTGGTGCTGAGCATCCAGCCCTGTGCACTTATCTCAGCTTGTCTAAGCAGACGCTTTAGACTGCTGGGCTCTCTTGCTGGCCCGAAATAAGTGAATTTTTAAAACTAAAAAACCAGGGGGCCCGGCAGGATGGCTCAGTGGTCTAAAGCGCCTGCTTGGGAACGCTTAGGTGGCTTCAGGGACCGCGGTTCGATCCCCAGCACCACATGCTGCACCAGCCCTGCCCTTGGGGCGGGCTGAGCCGGCCATAAAAATAAATAAATAAATAAATAAATAAACAAAAGTTCTGAAACAAGAAAAAAATAAAATAAAAAAATTCTTTAAAAAATTAAAAAGAAGCCGGGCGTGGTGGCTCACGCCTGTAATCCCAGCACTTGGGAGGCTGAGGCAAGAGGATTGTTTCGAGTTCGAGACCAGCCTGGGCTACAAAAGTGAGCTCAAGGCCAGCCTCAACTGCATAGCAAGACCCTGTCTCAAAAAGACAAAAAAAAATAAAAATAAAAATAAAAAAATTAAAAATTAAAAACAATAATAAAATAAAACTAAAAAACCCCTGAACACTCAGGCTTGAACACTGGGGATCCTGGGAAAAATGGGTGAAATCTGGTCTGAGCAGTCAACCAAAGATAAACAACCACAGGATCAAAAAGCAGCGAACTACAAAAGAGATATCGCTGTCCGCCGTGCCAAGGGCAGACAAGAAGCAGGGAGCAATGGCCCTGGTGGGCAGCAGGCCCAAAGAAGAAGAATAAAGCAGAGGATGAGGCAGAAGGAGGAGGAAGAGAAGGAAGAAGACAGAGGTGGAGAACACGGGGCTCTACTGAAAGGACGTGGCAGAGTGTGTGCGCTGGAGATCGCCGCGGTGCTGAGCCTGAGAATTCGAGAGCAGTTCCACTGCAAGGTCAGTGCAGATTGTTTCACGGCTGAAAAACTTTTTGGTGGAAAAATACTTTTGTACAAAATTCAGGTTATAGCCTTTGTTTCATACACTTAGATTTTAGGGACTTGATGAATATGCCTATGTAGTTAATGGGCTCCTTTTTTTTTTTTTTTTTTTTTTTTTTTTTGGTACTGGGTCACACTATGCAGCTCTGACTCATAGTAATCCTCCTGTTTTCTGCCTCCCAAATTCTGGGATTACAGGCTCACAGCGCTAGGCCCAGACTCCATCACCGGCTCAGCGTGCTCCAGAGTGGGGCCTGCGTAGCAGGCAGGGCCAGGAATCAAACCCTGGCGCCTGTGCTTCCCTAAGCAAGTGCTTAGTCCGCGGAGCTATACGTATCACCGGCCCTAATGTCTTCGTTCTTGTGTATGGTAGCACAACAAACTCGCAGGAACTAATACCAAAGGAAGCTTTTTAAGATGTTGCATTTTTTTCTAAAATTTTTCATAATCATGTATACTTAAAAAAAGAAAGTGTGAGCGCCATCTAGACATTTTAATGATACCCAATAGCTCAGAGGTGGAGCAGTCGTGGTAGAGCACTCTATGCCTATAACTAATGAATAAGCAGACAAACAAGTCATTCCCTTCTGCCCAAACTGTAACTCAATTCAGTTCACGGTTCAGTATCAATAGTTACTGAACCGAATCTGCTTTCACTGCTTTTCCTATCGTCCCACTGTTTTTGTATTATTTGTGGTCCATTCTGATGGTTTGGTTACATTTGTTTAGGTTTGGTTTGGCCCAGATTGGTTTGGTTTGTGAAGCAGGGTCTCTCTATATAACATAGTCTTTTTTTAAAAAAGAATTTTTATTTTATTTATTTATTTTTCTGTTTCAGAACCTTTATTTGTTTATTCACTCATTTTTATAGCCGACTCAGCCTGCCCCAAGGGCAGGGCTGGCGCAGCATGTGGTGCCGGGGATCCTAATAAGTTCTTCCTGTTGTTTCCGGAGTGCACTTTTTCCCCTGAGCGCTTTGCAGCCCACTGAGGCTTTGCTCCTTCAAGTTTATCCCTGATGTTCACCAACCCTAGGACATACTTTTTTTCTCCCTAGAAAAATACTGAATTTCACTGATGCTTCAGGGTACCTTTGAAGTATTTGCATCACCAAGCTTAAACTATGCAACTTTAAAAAAAAAAAATTGAGACTATCGCTCTTACTGAGCTCCAATTTTCATCCTCGCGCCTCAGCCTCTCAGACTTACTTTCTGGGCACAGACCATGCCCCCATGGCGCTTTCAACAGTCATCAGTATTCACAGGTCCACCTCCGGAAGTGGGACTCCATTCTCCCACCAGAGGCTAGAGAAAGTCTAGGCCCCACCCCCTGCAGCATACCCGCTCCCAGAGGACAAGGGTCTAGCAGAAAAGCCAGGCAACTTGGGGCTGCAAGAAGGAGTCCGGAACAGTCACCGAAGATAATGAGCACTATGGGCCAGATCGATGGACACTCTCAGGTGAGCCACATGTGGAGTGCACATAGCCTTGCCCACTGCAGTGGGCAGAGGTGACCCTGCAGTGCATCTGTAAGACATGGATGCACGGGAGATTTGAACAACTGTGGGTGGACACTGCCGCAACTTGGAGCCAGAGAGGAATGTCCAGGTCACTGTGAAAGGGACCAGGCAGCTTTCCTAGCAGAGCTTGGCATCTGATTGATCAATCTGTGCGATCTGCTCTCCTGGGTTTCTCTCCCCCACTCCCATCCCCTTCTGTAACCTTTCAGTACCTCTAGGTGCTTGTACTTCCACTGTCCCATCTGTAGATACAACGTACCCTCGTGCCAAACACCAAGAGTGCTTGAGTATCAGGAAATCTACGAATTCTTCTATCTATTCCTTTGTCTTACGGAAAGGTTCAAAGAATGCAGCACCCCAGGGAAGCCCCCTTCCTCCTGACAGAGGGGCCTAACATGCGTGTCCAATCACTGCATTAGAGCAGCACTTTTGGTTTCATTTATGGAGTAATGGGGCGGGTTTTTTCATGAACTACTAAGAGCAGCTAAGAAGCTCATTCAAAGCTTCCCTCGGTATGGAGAAGACTCCCTGAATGTTGTCTTTACTTCGACCCCTGCTCCTCCGTCCTCTTGTATTTATTTATTAATTTATTCATTCATTTGCTTATGCATTGGTACTAGGAGGAACTGAGGTCTTTGTGTTTGCCAGGCGGGTGCTGTACTGCCGATGTATACCTCCTGGGCTTCTCTTCCATTTTATTTGAAATTCAGCTTGGGAATATGCAACTCTAAGGCCAGTACTTAGGCAGATAAGGTTGAGGCTACAAAGTTTGCGTTCCTTCTGGATGATTTAATAGAAGCCTATAACTCAGTGGTCAGATACTCCTGGGTACAATAGCAAGCACCAACAAATAAGCACAAATCAACAAATATTTAAAATAAAAAATGTGTCTCAGTCCAAACTGTTAACAGAGTAGTTCATGAAACTAATCTGTTGTCACTACTGTCTCACTATTTTTTTGTATTGTTTGTGACAGTTTCTGTTGGCTTGGGTTCCTTTGGCTTCGTGTGGCTTGGTTTGCTTTGGTTTGTCAAGCAGTCTCCACGTAACCCAGTATTGCTGCAAACCTTGAGCAGTGAGCTCCTGCTAGCTATGAAACCCAAATCCCGGTGCTTCAGCCTTCCGAGGACAGGACGCCTTCCTAGTACAGGTGCACACCCTGGTCAGATGCTTAGCTCCCTGTTCATCCCAACGGGCATCTGGGGCGAGTTTGGACTCCCAGGAGAACCACTTCGGGCCTGGGTCTCCTGAACCACACGGCTGGGCACACCAGGACCAGTACAGAATCGGACACCCAGCCCAGTGCTCTGGAAAACACCAGCCCTTGAGCAGTGAGGAGCACTCTGCTTCCCCCCAATGTGGCTTCCAATCCAAGGCGGGAGCTCAGCTTGCACAAAGGAGCTGCCTGGGCTAAGGCTGCGCCACGGAGCTTCCGCTTTGCCCAGGATTCTTTCTTGATCACAAGCTCCGAAGTTTCTTTTACTCTGGAGCTTCCCAGTGCACACAGGCTCTGACCCCTCAAGCTCCTCCTCCCGGCAAATCCTGGTCTTCACACATTCCTTTTTTCTGCTCTACCTAGGAAAACACTGAATTCCAGTGGTGCTTCAGGGCATTTTGGTGGCGGTATCTGGATCACCAACCTTAAGCTTCTTAAAAATAATCCGGAGACTCTCACCCTGGCTAGGCTCCCATTTGTATGTTCCTGCCTCAACCTCCCTGAGTTGGCTTCCGTGGCATCATCATGCCGCTTTGGTGCATTCCACAGCCATCGGTATTCACAGCCCCACCTCCGCCAGCTGGACTTCACTTTCTAGTGGCCGGGTCAGATCCCCCGCATGATGCCCACTCCCTCAGCAGAAAAGCTAGGCCCCTCCCGGTTGTGGCGTCGAGTCCAGAGTGACTGCGGGGATCGCTGAGCACCACGGGTTGCTACCGGGTGCTCTCCAGAAAGCACTGGCAAGAGGGCGCAGGGTGCACGGGTGACCACGGGTTAGTCCCACACGTTCTCGGTGGCTGCAGTAGGAATGGTGACTGTGCAGTACATTTAGAAGACACAGATGTGCAGGAGATGTGAAGCACTACGTGGTGGACACAGCCGAAGTGTGGACCCAGACAGCAGCTGCTTGGGTTAAATGTCCTCTTGGAGCTCCCGCTTTGCCCGGGATTCACACCCAATCTCTGGGTGGAATGTTTCTGGGTGCTTTTAAGACCTTTCTGTTCTTGGTAGCGCTCACTTTCTCTTGGAGCTTCGCAGTCCGTTCAAGCTGTGTCTGTTCAAATTTCTTGCTGCGCATCGCAGGTCCTAGGACATTGGTTACGAACTCCCTGGTAAAATGCTGACTAGCAGTGTTGCTTGTGCATTTCTAAGCTGTGTGAGAATAAATCACATGCAGAGCGCCTTGAGGAGAGAAGGAAGCTCAGGCTCGGGATGGTCTCTTCACCTCAACTGGTGCGAGGAAGTCAAAGGGGAATTAAGCAGTGTAACCCTCCCTCGGATACCTGAGGCTTCAAAACCACTTCAGAAACATTTTCTTTTTCTTTGTTTGTTTGTTTGTTTGTTTTTATGGCCGGCTCAGCCTGCTCTCAGGGCAGGGCTGGCGCAGCATGTGGTGCCAGGGATCGAACCTTGGTCCCACCAGCCGCCCAAGCTTTCCTAAGCAGGCGCTTTAGACCACTGAGCCATCCTGCCGGGCCCCAGAAACATTTTCCTGAACCCCACTCGCAGCTCACTCTTGGGCTGTTCTCTCCCTGAAGTTCCACAGGCCTGGGGATGTGGCTCAGTGGTATGGCTCTTCCCTCCGTTCACAAGGCCCAGGGTTTGATCCTTCACACCACCAAAAAGGAGCGTTAAACATCATATAGCCTTCTAGTGTGATAAATTGAGAGAGTAAATAAGGTCTAAAGTGTACAATAGATATTATAAAATGGGAAAAATTGTTAAGTAGGAAAAAAGAACTAGAATGAGGGAAAGGGGAGAAAGGAAGGATGGGAGAAGGCATAAAAATGAGTTAGTGGTAGGGTTAGCATCTCTTAATTCATAGGAAAGGAAGGTTTGCGTTAATGTCAGTTAGAGAATTTTTTATGCCCATATCTGATACTCTGAGCTACTACTTTATTTTTTTATTTTTTATTTTTATCTTTTTCTGTATTTTATAGGGGAGGGTCACTACTAGATTGGACTCATAGCGGTCCCCCTGTTTACAGCTCCCAAGAGCTGGGATTACAGGTGCTGCCACCATGCCCAGTCTTAATTGCCGTCTAAGGGCATCCCAGGGGTGGGGACAGCATGGCAGGCCTGGGATGGAACCCCCAGCCCCTGCGCCTGCTTGCAAGTGCTTTAATCCACTGAACTATTAGCGAGCAATTACTTTAAAGATAGTAAAATAAAGTGTATTGACTATTCTTACTCTCTTACATTCTTGTCATGAAATTTTGTTTTACCTCTGGATAAAATTTTTGTAAAAGAAGGTCCTCCAGGGGCTGGGGAGATAGAGAGAGAGACAGAGAGAGAGAGAGGCAGAGAGAGAAAGACAGAGACAGAGACAGAGACAGAGAGAGACAGAGACAGAAAGACAGAGACAGAGATAGAGGAAGAAAGAAAAAGAAAATCCTCCAGCAAACAACTCTCTCCAATTTCTGCCTCAGATCAGAGTAGAGCACCTTACTTACAAGCTGTTGAACAAACAGGACACAGAGGCACAAGGGAGAAGCCTACCCACATTGGAACCCCAGAAATCAAAGGGTGCTCAGAATCCAAAGGAAATAAGTACTTTAAGCCAAGCATCATGGTGCACACCTGTTATGATATAACTCAGCAGGCTCAGTCACAAGAATTGAAAGTTCGAGTCCTCCCTGGGCAGTTAAATAAGTTAGCACAAACCACTCTCGAAAGAAAGAAAGAAAGAGAGAGAGAGAGAGAGAGAGAGAGAGAGAGAGAGAGAAAGAAGAGAGGGAAAGAGAGAGGGGTTCAATTCCTGAAGCTTCAAGGATAAGCACTCCACTGCCAGTATCAAGTAGAGCATACCCTTCTTGTGAGTTCAGCTGCATTTAAAACTCTGTTGTTCACTCTGTTTGAAAAGTTGTTGATTTCTCTACGAACGGACTTCAGCACCCTTTGCTTTTCTAGCTGTGGGCAATTCTGACCCTAAGTAATTTCTCTGTATGACATTAGGAATATCTGGTTTAGAGAGAACCTGTGATTTTTGGAGGCTCTGTGAGGTCCAATTTTCTGGTTCTCTTTGCTTGGCTGCAACACCATCAGCCTCCTGGCGACTTTTCCAATGTGTTGGAGAGCCTTGCTAGATTACAGACCTCCAGTACGAGTCAAAATCATTTGGTTATCATTTTTCCCCTTTCCTGTGGGGGCTGGGAGTCCTTGCTGAGGCTTTGTGTGACTGAGACCTCAAGAACAGGAAAGAATAAGCACTTGCCTGATAATTACAAGGACCTGAGTTCAATTCCTAGTCCCACCAGAAAAAAAAAAAAAAAAAAAAAAAAAAAGAGGAAAGAGCACCAAGTGCCTTTGGAAAAGGAAGAGCCCCATGTGGTGCAGATGCCTTTCTACTGGACGCTGATACCCATGTGAAATTGCTGCTCTTTTTTGCCCCCCTTCAGTACTGAGAATTGAACCCAGAATATATGTACTGGCACTGAGCTTTTACTGTAGAAATTATTTTAAAATCATGGGTACTTATTTTTATGTATTTAGTATAGTGTCTATAGGGTGTCACTATACAGAGCAGACTCATATTGATCCTCCTGTTTCAGCCTCCCAAGTACTGGGATTACAGGCACACACCACCACATCCAGTCTTAACTGCTGTCTGAGTCCACCCGGGGAGCGGGGGGGGGGGGGGCGCATGGCCAACTAGGGATTGAAATGACCTCCAAGCTCTGCCTAAACAGGCACTTTAGACCACCAAGCTATCTAGGAGGCCCCCTATAGTACATTAAAAAAAAATATGAGGCTGGAAAGATAGTTTAGCACTCTAAAGCAGCTGAACCAGCAAAATAAATAAACAAACAAACAAATAAAATTTTACATTGAGAAAAGTTGTTGCTAAATTGTTAAGTTGCTAGGGCTAGGCTTGAATTTGTGATCCTCCTGCCTCAGCCTCCCAGAGTGCTGAAATTGCACCCATGCACTCTCCAAGCTTGGTTTGAAGCCCCCAGTTATCCTGTGCTCCCAGTCAACACCCCCTTATTTTAGATGGTACCAGTAGATTGAGTTTCAATCATTCACCTCTAGATTTGCCACTTTCCAAGCCTGCTGAACAGTAGGGGACTCAAAGCTATTCACAGCTCCCTTCTCAGTTCACTGCTACCACAAATCTGTCACAAGGGACCTGCTCAGCAATGAAGACCTCAAACTTCATCTTGCCCCAGCAACCTCCTCTGCTGCAGCTGCTTTGCTACTTCACTGAGTTCTTCTTTGACCCTCACACTGGCTCCCATTCCACAAGGATTTCAGTGAATGCTTCGACAAAAAATTTTTCTCAACCATGAGTTCTGATAGAGGATGGATACGATGGGGACCCACTGTATGGTGCACTGATAGCATTCGTGTGCCTGAGGAGAAGAAAGGGGATGCACCTGCCACAGAGGACCAGGAGGAATACACGGAAGCTGGCTGGCAGGCACAAAGACACCCAAAGGACTGGCACTTCCCCATCCAAATTGTTCGGACCTTTGTCCTGGCAGGGAGACAGCCGAGCTTCTAGAAGGGTCTCTCTGACCAGGTGCAACACACACACATGAAATTCCAGCCCAGACTAAATAATTAATTTAGCAGCTTAGCAAGACATAGTAGTGGTTTTTTTTTTTTTTTTTTTTTTTTTTTTTTTTTTTTTGCTTTTGTTTTTCTGAGGGACAGGGGTTTAAACTCACAACCTTGCACTTGCCAGGCAGGCATTTATGCCATGCAGCTATCTACCCAGTCCCTGTTGTAGAAAAAATTTTAAAACTAAAAAAAAAAAAAAAAAAAAACTTAAAAGGGCTGGAGATGCAGCTCCATGTTAGGTTACTTTTTAACAAGATTCAAGGCTCTGGTTCAATCCCCAGCACTGTAATAATAATCTTAAAAGTAAAAGCAATCATAATAACACATAAGTTAAACAGAGGAAGGGTCTCTGGGCTCCTGAGCTGCCCATAAGCATCGGCGCTTCCCTTGCTGGACAACACACGCTCTAAAGGGAAGCTAGGTGAGTACAGGGGCAGTTAAGAAAAGTGCCAGTCATCCATGAGGCTCTCAGCTAACTCTGTTTCTGTAGCAACGCTTAGGAAGTCCCTTCACAAAAGGCAAATAAGGGTTAGGGAAATAGTACAGTAGCATCAGTGCCTGCCTGGGCCAACACAAGGTCTTGAGTTTGATTTCTAGTAACCCCACTCCCAAAAGGGAAGCAACAAAAAAGGCAAATCAGAGGATACCTCTGAAGACAATGATAAGCCCTTGCCTAGCACCTAAGTTCAAGCACCAGCTTCTGTGAGGTGCAGACCAGGCCACCATACCTACCCAAGAAACTAAACATTTACTTGAGAAGATAAAAGCTAACTGCAGGAGATTCCAGCCCCCAGTGAAGATGAGATAAAGCAGCCAGGGGTGCTGAATCAGCTGTAATGCCTGCTGGTGCGAAGCAGACCAACACTTTTATTAAGCATTTTTATTCCCCTACAAGTAGCTCTGGTGACATTTTTAAAATGAGGAACCCCTACCTCACTAAGTTCTTCAAATATGAGTACTCTCTCCCAACCCTGCTAACAGAGAACTGAAGCCGGGAGTTCAAGCTCTGAGCTTTATCCTCTGTTCTGTTATTATCTGTTTTCAGTTTTTGTTTTGAGGCCGTCTTGGGGAGGGGGCCCAGGT
>PVJA010051350.1:0-12877 GCA_004027025.1 Myocastor coypus | reverse complement strand
CAATCTACTTATAAGACATTGTATGATATTTTCTCCTACTATTAGAAACTTTAAAAAGAAAAAATACATATATATGCATACACAAGAAAGGATAGATACACAGCTACTTTCTGTTAGTTCACTGAGAATAAAAGTTTGTACTAATATTGTTCAGAGAAGATACCATGTCTACATCTTGTCCTCTAAATAACTACTATGAAGACAACAATATGCATGGTATTAATTGTAACCATCCTACTAACTTGTTTTGAAACTGTTTCATTGCTATTTTATCATTTTTTCTCATTAAAATGAATAAAAAAGAATAAAATAAATTAAAAAGAAAATGAAAGTGTAAATAAATATCCAAATGTATAAGAAATATTGAAAAATGGAGAGAAAATATTCAAACGAGAAGGGCAACAAAGGAAGGGTACTGGGGAGAGAGAGAGGAACAAACAAGGAAAAAAAAGTTCTAGAAAGCAAAATGAAAACAAAGTTTTTGTGATAATTTTTTTTTTTTTCTTGAGGGGTACTAGCAGCTGCATTCACAACCTTGCACTTTCCAGGCAGGTGCTGTATATTCTTGGGGAAACAAAGATTTAATAAATAAGGAGAGGAAGAAGAGTTAAAGGGAGGAGAGAGGAACAGGGACAAACGAAGCAAGACCTATCATATACAGATACAAATTCCTTACAATAAATGTTGTCACCATATGTAAAATGTACAAATTTAAAAAAAAAAAAAAAATAATGGAAAAGAAAATGATGTTCAAACAGAGTACTGGGTTCAGAAAGTTGTAAGCAGGTTTTGTACGTTCAAACTACACGACCTTCTTACAGGACATCCAGAAGCTGGGAGGTGCAGGAAAGCCTATTGCTGCTTGAGCCTGCCTCACACACTGTAGGCCTTGCCCCCCTCATGGAAATAGTTGGCACCAAATCTTCATGACAACTCTTCCTGACAACCCAAAATAATCTCCCCACTTCTCAAATGACTACTAAGGGGACAATGCTGCCCCCCACCGAGAGCCAGCAGTTTAGTAACGTTGGCTTGGATATTGTCAGTGCTAAGAAACTTCCCTAGGAGCATGGGCCGTGGGCAACTCAGCTGCCAGGACAACGCAGAGCCTCCAGCATCTCGGGTAGGAGGACGTGTTGCTACAAATCTTCTCTTTAGACAAATATTTCACAAAACCTTGACCCACTAATTCTACTTCTGAGAAGAGTCCTATTCTAAGAATTCTACTTCTAAGAACATAGGCAAGGAATCAACTCGGACAGCCACTAAAGTCCCTGGGCAGGGAGGCATTTTGTGCAGTGGTTGCACTGGTGACACACACCAGCAACAGGGAGAGGGCTGACGTGATTTTGGCACAACCTCTGTGGACAAGGAAGTGGCCAGCAGAAGTACAGTGTTGGCAGCTGCTATAGGGCACAGGCGTGGTTCTTATTTTCCAGAATGATTTACATTCTTGTAATAATTAGAGGAAAATAAACTCTATGGAAAAGGAAAAAAAGTTCATGTTTGGAGTCTTCTCCTGTGAAAATAAAGACACCGAGCAGAAGGAACCTCAAGTTTAGGGGACCTAAGAAGAGCAAGTCACCTCCTGTTACCATTGAGAAGCAGAAGCAGTGGGTCATCAGTAGGCAGGTCCTCCAACCCACTCCAGAGGATCCCAGCAGGGAGCTCTGGGGGCCTGCACAAGGTCCGGCTGCTGGTGTGCAGAGTAACTGTGCACCCTACACTGGAGAAGCCACTCTTTGGACCTTTGCACTGTGAGTCACACTCTGGCTCCCCTGGGGGAAAGATAGACCTGGGAGGCTCTGCCCACTGGGGTAAAGCTGGGAGATCACATATTTTGCTTTTCCTGCCGAATTTTTTTTTTTTTTTTTCCTGCCGAATTTTAAAGTGAATTAATGGAGATAAACTATGAAATTTATTACTTCCATTTTAGGTGTTTGGTACAGGGTCTTACCACACAGTTTGGACTCAAGTGATCCTACTGTCTCAGTGGCCCCAGCACTGGGATTACAGATGTGCACCACCACACCTAGTCTCAGTGGCTGGCTCTGCATGCTAAGGGTGGCAGGGTTGGCACTGCTTATGGTTCTGGGGATCGAACTCCAGTCCCTGCATTTGCCTAAGCAAGTGCTTAGTCTACTGAGCTATCCTACCTATCTTAATATTTCCATTTGATAAAAATGCATATGACTCTTTGTGTGTGTGTGTGTGTGTGTGTGTGTGTGTGCGCGCGCGCTGTGTGTGGACACTTGCAAAGGCACATAGAAGGCTGCTGGTGCTCATCTGCAGTAGCTATCCTTTCAGTGAGGCCTAGGGTCAAGGCCCACACTGCCACTCATTGACATCTAACACAGAGGAGGCCAACTACTCTGAGATTCTGTTTCTCTGTCCTTAAGATAACAGTGACATCTACCTCACAGAAAGAAATCCCAGTAATGCACCTGGGTCCTTAGCAGACTTGGGATCCAACAAATGTCTTACATTACCTCTCTCTGCAGAGGTAGACAGAACAATCTGTTTTCCTCAGGGGAAACCCACATGTATGACCCAAGCTACAAAATGAGTCCAGTGGCCCTTCTGGCTCCACCAGGATGGCTGAGCGCAAACTCAGATCAAGTCCCTCCTGTGACCTTGGCCAGTGGCAGTCAGCCTGTCCCCTTCAATCTAAAGACAGAAGAGTGCCAAGCTCTCTATTTTTACCTGTGCTGGTCAGAGGGGGCATGGTTTGGCCAATGACTGTCCCATCCTTTTCCCTCTTATACCTCAATGGATTGGAAGCAACTACAACTCCAATTTATTTATTGTAATATAATCTAGATTTCAGCTTTTATGTTTTTATACTTTTGAGATCCAGCTATCCAAAGCCTCATCACACAGCGCTAGGCTCATCAATATCCCAAGTCAACCTTGCAAGTTACTGAATGAAATGATGCCTATAATCTCAGCCAGAAGGTGATACATTGCTTTCTGCTAATTTTTTCCCTCTTGCCTCAGCGTCTTCCTGTCACTCATGAAGTTGCTTGGCAGCTGTCTTTTAGGACACTCCAACAGGAGCTGCAGATCAAGAGTCAGCTGCAGTGCCTTCCCCAGCTCCCACCATTCCAGATGCTGCCGCTGTTGCTGCCTGTTGAAGAAGCTATGGCATTATTCTAATATGACTAAGATGAGTAAGAGAGGGATCTGAACCTATTATTAACATCTCCAATATCCCCCAAGCCCCTATAAGCTATAAAAAACACAAGGTAGCCCTCCTTTAAAAAGAAAAAGATGTCGGGGCCCAGCAGGATGGCTTAGTGGTCTAAAGCGCCTGCTTGGGAAAGCTTGGGCGGCTTCAGGGACCGCAGTTCGATCCCCGGCACCACATGCTGCGCCAGCCCTGCCCTCCAGGCGGGCTGAGCCGGCCATAAAAATGAGTGAATAAACAAAGGTTCTGAAACAAGAAAAAAATTTAAAAATTAAATAAATAAATAAATAAATAAAAAAGAAAAAGAAAAAGATGTGTCTCTGTCAGTCAAGTGGTCCATATCATCCTATCCACTCCCTGGATTGCTGCCATGACAGCTATGGCTGTCCTATTGTCATAAATTCATTTGAGCAATTCATGGGTATCCACCAATCACAGGCCTGCAGCTCCTAAAGAACCAGCACTCCCTTCTACTGTTCAGGTCCTGTAAATCTTGTCAGGATTCTTACATAGACCATTTAGTCACTTCAATAAAGAGCAATAAACACTAGGGGCTGTTAGCCTTGACCAGTCCCAAAGATAAGCAGCAAATGAAGGTTGATGATGGAAGGCAGAAACAGGCAGATTCCAACTGCATCTGGCACAAACTGGCCTCAGAAGGAGGCAATTGGTGTGGCAGAGAACAGTGGCCAGCCCTTGCAGCCATGCATCTAGCATTATCTCCCATCATCCAGTGGCATCAGAGCCAGTGTGAGTTTGAGACCAGCCTGGGCTACAAAAATGAGCTCAAGGCCAGCCTGAACTTCATAACAAGACCCTGTCTCAAAAAAAGACAAAAAAAAAAAAGCCTTGTCACACAGCGCTAGGCTCATCAATGTCCCAAGTCAACCTTGCAAGTTACTGAATGAAATGATGCCTACAATCTCAGCCAGAAGGTGATACATTGCTTCTGCAAATTTTTCTTTTTAATTTTATTTATTTATTTATTTATTTATTTATTTTTTGAGATAGGCTCTCACTATGCAGTTCAGGCTGGCCTTGAGCTCACTTTTATGGCCCAGGCTAGTCTCGAACTCACACTGATCCCCCTGCCTCAACCTCCCAAGTGCTGGGATTACAGGCATGTGCCACCATGCCCGGCTTGCTTCTGATAAATTTTGATGGAATCTCTCACTGGGACATTATTTGATTTTTTTTTCTTGTTTCAGAACCTTTGTTTGTTTATTCACTCATTTTTATGCCGGCTCAGCTCGCCCTGAGGGCAGGGCTGGCACAGCATGTGGTGCCAGGGATCGAACTGCGGTCCCTGAAGCCGCCCAAGCTTTCCCAAGCAGGCGCTTTAGACCACTGAGCCATCCTGCCGGGCCCCCATTATTTGATTTTTAAAAATAATGTTCATAAAGACTTTGTGGTAACATTCAGGGAAGTTTATGTTACCATGTTAAGTGACACAAGAGGATATAAAATTGCATATAGAGCTCAGGTCAAATAGCTCAGCAGATTAAAGTGTCTGGAAGCAGGTGCAGAGCCTGGGGGTTCAATCCCTGGGGCCTGCCTTGCTGGCTCTGCCTCGGGGAGTGCTGAGACAGCAATTGAGACTGGGCATGGTGGCATTCGCCTGTAATCTCAGCTCTTGGGAGGCTGTAAACAGGTGGACTACTACTAGGAGTCCCATCTAGTAGTGAGACCCTGAACACCCTGTAGACCCTTCCCTAAAAATAAAATGAAATAAAATAAAATTGTATATAGAGTGTAATTTTTTTACTGTATTTCGTACAGGGTCTCACTACACAAAAAATGAAAATGTAAATTCAAATGACAACAAAAATAAACCTCAGAGGAAAGAAAAGTCATATAAAAGTCCTAAAGAACATGTTCTAAAATGCTAACTAGGTCCTTATGGATTAGTCAGGCTCTGAGTGGGCTTTTGATAATCTTCTTAAAAATTATTTTAAAATCCAGAATAGTTTCAAATTTATAGTTTCATATTTACAGAAATATTGTAAGAATGATATCCAAATCCATCCAGTTTCTCTCCTCTGCTTTCCCAGATATTCTTGCTCCTTGCATTTCCTTTATCACGTGCTTCTGTTCTTGCCTCTCTATACACACAGGGTACAGCATTACTGGAGAGAAAGCTGAGGAATAATGCCCAGGACACCTGAATTCTCCGGAGCGCATTTCCTACAAACAGGGCACCCGGCCACCCTCCCAAACCAGGAAATTAGCACAGACACACTGTCATTGCACACCACATCACAAGCTCACTGCCCAATCTGCAGATCACATACCAATTCACCAACCACCCCCACCAAGGGGCCTTTTAATTTTCCCTTTCTGGCCCCGGATCTGATCTAAAAACACATTGCCTTTACTTGTCAGGTCCCACCAGTCCACCCCACTGGGACAGCTCCTCTCTCTGCCTTGCAGAGCTCTCCTTGATAGCACTTTCTTTTTAAACTTACGTGATTTTAAAGGCTTGTATAGTCTTTTATTTTATAGGCTAAGCCTTATGAAATGGGGCCAAGTGCTCTTCTCCTGTGACAAGTCCCAGACCCAGACCGCTTTCTTGGCAGGAACAACCACTCCATAAAAAGAGCTTTCCCTTCCCTCCCATTCCTTTCTCATTTGCTTAATTAGACCAACATGTACCCACAGACACCTAATTCATCCTTCAGGCTTTATCCTTTTTGACATTATTTCTAAGGTTGTTTATATTATACAGATTTGGCCAATAGGAGCCTCTTTCAAATATTTCCTGTGTCTTTTTTTTACATCCTTATCATTCTGTGGGCACTTTGTTTATGGCACACGATGTTCCAGGCTCATCTTTTCATTTCCTTGCTCTATGTCTGGAAGCAACTACAACTCCAAGAAGCTTTTACCAGCCATGGTGCCAGCATATCCCTGTACTCCCACTATTTGGGAGGCTGAGGTAGGAGGATCACCTTGAGTCTAAGGCCAGCCTGGGTTACAGCGTGAATTCAAGACCAGCCTGAACTACATAGTGAGACCCTATCTCAAAAAGTAAAATAAAAGAAGAAAGAGAAGCTTTGATCTATTTTAGCATAGAGTGGTGCTTAGAAACCAAGATTGAGATGCTGGACGTGTTCACAATTAGCAGAACATCACTGCTCCTAAGCCTCTCCTGGGACTGGAACAAATTATCCAACACCCATGATGTAGAGGAGGAGAGGGCTTCAGAGTTTCAGTCCATAGCTGGATTCAAAAGAGAAACAGCATGGCAAAAGGCTTGGTGGAAGAAAACTGTTCAACCAATGACAGGCAGGAAGCAGAGAGAGAGAGGAGCCAGGGACACAAACACACATTTCCAAATCACACTCCCAATGGCCACCACCAGTCAAGCCCTACTTCCTAACAGCATATTTTGCTACTAAACTCAATGGGTAAATCCGCCAATGAGTATAGCACACCCATGGTTTAATCACATTCCAAATACATAAGACTTTTGTAGGGAACATTTAAGATCTAATCCATAACATCCTGCCTTTGGCCTCCGAAAGACTCAGACTTATCTCATTATGCAAAACCCATTTAATGCCTCTCTATAAGTCACCTAAATTTTAACAATTTCAGCTTTGCTCAAAAGTCCAAGTCCAAAGTCTACTCTGAGACTTAAGGCAAACTTCACATATTGTTGTCTTAGGGGTACTCTGCCTGGCTTCCTTGGCCTGCCTTTGAAAACTATGTGGAAGCCTCCATGACCCCTCAACTTTTACATTCTATATTCCTGTTGTGATTTATGCCTACATGTCCCCCGCAAAGCCTCATGCAGTCGTGGGCTGCCTTCTAGAGTTTGTGATTAATTCATGCTCCAATGCTGGGATTATGGATGTGAGTGCTACATCTGACGTGGGGCAGATAGCCTGAATGCAATATAAGGAGGAAAGAGAGGCTTACTCTTGCCACTGCTACTCCACTTTTGCTCTTGCTGTTTTTTCTGCTGTCATGAACTGCTGCTGCCCTCTGCCACCTCCAACCAAGTGTGCCACTCTGCCTTGGAGCCAGCTGATTATGGAGATGTCAGGTATTTTGTCCCAGCAATGAAAGAAAAGTAACTGACACAATTCCTGAAAAACCAGCAGCATGTGGGTGATGCTAAGTTTGGCTGCCAGCTCAAGAAGTAATTAGGCCCCCTTGGATAATGACAGCAGTGGCCTGAGTTCTGGGAGGCTGAGCACTTTGAAATGAATCTCAGGGAGCCAACTGCACAGGTAGCCCATCTCGGGCAGGGGCCCAGGGGCTCTCTTCTCAGCTGAAAGTGTTCCAGTTTAAACCCTTCAGCCTGAGAAAAGTTAAGTCCTGTTGATTTCATTCTTTTTTTTTTTTTTTTTTTTTTTTTCAGAATCAATCAGTGCTTATTCTACTGAGCTATCTCCCTGGACCCAAGTCTTGTTGGTTTCTAAAGTGCCTTTACAAGCCATCTTTCCTGTTATCCTGATGCAAAGTATGTGGCTTCTTTTTGATACTGTTTTCAGCAATCATGCTCTCCAGTGCTCCAACTTAGTAAGTGCTTACTTTTGATGAAATAGAGAATTTTTGTATCTCCTTTCTGCCCCTGATTTTTACTATAGATCCCAGTAAAAGCAGCCAGCAGTACCCTTGCTACAATCTGAGTGTTGGGATACTTTGAAATTTCTTCCAGCCAATTAGTTTGTTAACATTAATCTCAGTCTCCTGCAAAGTCTCAAGAAATAAGCAAAGAGAGGACAAATTTTCTGCCAGGGTGTAACTCATAGTCTCTAGTTCAACTGCCAACAGAGTCTTTGTTCCCAGCTGAAACCACCTGGGCCTGGCTTTACTGTCTGTGCTCCTCTTGGCACTCTCCAGCCAGAGTTGCCTACCAAGCTCAACTTACAGTATTCTAGGGCTTTGCTAGTTGGCATCACTAAATCTTTCTAAATTCCTCTCACAAACAGTGTCAAAGATTTCTCAATCACATGGTCAGGTATTGCCAAAGCAATAACCCCACTTAACTGGCACCAAAGTCTGTCTTAGTTACCTTCCTATGACTAGGATAAAATGCCCAACACTCACAACTTAAGGACACAAATTTGTTTTAGATCATAATTTCTACCCATGGTCAGATGACTCCAAGGCAGATATAGCATTGGTGCGAAGGAATAGCAGGAGAAAGTGTTCAACCACGGCAGCCAGGATGTGAAGACAGAAGGAAAGAGTCAGAGACAAAAATATACTTTCCAAGTCACACCCCAGTGACCCACTTCCAACCAGGTCCTGTCTCTAGTAGCACACTCAGCTACTAAACTTGTCAATGTACAGCATCCCCATGATTCAATCACCTTCCATGCACAGGAGAATGGAGAACATTTTACATCTGAACGCTCTCTAGAAGCTAAGCAATGCAGGTCTACCTGTATGAACAAACATCTATAATTATACATTTGCATATATTTGCATACACATCACATCCCTGGTTTCCATGGTTGCACATGTGTCAGTCTACCTAGTTACACAGGTGATGGTAAAGTCATTGCATTCTAGCTCCTCAGAGTTCTTTCTAGCCTTCCTCCTTGCTATGCTAGCAAGTTGTTCTCTAACCAGAAACCTGGCTCCCATTAGCATCAGTGTGTGTGCTCTGGGCAGTTGATCTTCCATCCACACCAGCTGCTTTCTCTGCCCACCTCTGCATGTGCCCCATCTCTTCCACCCCTGGGCACACTGCTAGCTCTATGAAGCACACTCCCAGCCCCCACTTCCTCAAATACCAAGCATGTTCAATACCTCTCCAAAACACACTGATGTCCTCTTCATATATTATTGTCACCCACATTACCCTCTTTATAATATTTTAATGTAAAATTAATGTAAGATATAACCCTTTCCATCATGCAGAGGCTGCAGAGCAACATCTCATGTGTATCCCACACAAATTCCCAGCAGGCTTGGAATGTTGATTTAGGCAGCTGGAACCAAGCTTTCTCTGCCTCCACATCCTCCTACCTATGCCTCTGCCTATCCCACCTAGGGCTGTGGCCTTTCCCATGGGCCTATTTTGCTCTCTGGAGCCCAGATGCCCCTTCTAGAGACCCTGAGGACTTCTGGGGCTCATCCCTCATAGGGCCTTCTACAGGGGTACCTTCGCTCTAAAGGGGTGTTGCTTATACCCAGTGCACTTCTCCTCACAGGTCTAACATTGAGGAACCAAACTAGGCCACAGCCAGTAAAGACATCAGAGCCAGCACAACTGATACACAAGTCTTTGACAAAAGCATTTTTTCCTGGAAACCTTTTTTTGTTTTTGTTTTTTTGTTTTGTTTTGTTTTGTTTTGTACAGGGGATTGAACTCAAGATCTTGCATTTGCCAGGCAGTTTCCTGGAAACCTTGAATGTCAATGTGTCACTTATGGACAAGCAGAAAAGGACAGTGGGAAGGCAAAATATGGTCATCCCAGAGTACAAAATTAAGGCTGGGGGACACCCGAGCAAGGATCAGTGACTTGGGGCCCCTACCCAGAAGCACTGGAGGGATCCTGTGTGTTTTAGTCTCCCTGCTCCCAGGCCACAGTTCTTAGGGGAAAAATAACTCACAACCTATTTGATTTAAGATGCACCCAAGTTTATAGTCTCTTAACATCAAGGCATTAAGCAGCAAACCAAAGGAGAAAAAGTTAGGAGAGTTTTATGAGAAATAAAGAGAACAATAGCTCCTGGATTTCTGAAAGGAATCCAAGTAAGTGACTATCCAGGCCCTTCACTGGGGTGATCTAAAAAAATTATTTTATTTTATTTTATTTTTATTGATAAAGGGTCTCACTATGCAGTTCAGACTCATAGTGATCCTCCTGTCTGTCTCCCCAGTACTGGGATTATAGGTGCCATCACACCCAGGATTCCAGGGCTGGCATGGCATGCATGGGGATCTGGTCAGGGACCTACTAGCTGGGCTCACTGGATCAGGCGGCATCGCCATCCTGAAGCCAGCTGTCTCTAGACATGCTGGGCTCTTGCTCATGATTCTAGCCAGGCCTTTTTCATCAGTTAGAGCCCATGGACAGGGCAAGATGTTCTTCTAGGAAGCTCTTAAGGAGGAGTCAGCTCCAGCTCCTCAGCTGTCTTCCTCCTGGGTCCATCTGGGAAAGGAAGCTGAAGCTAGAGGACAATATCACTTCCTGACTGGGACCTCTTCATCCGGGCCTCCGAGAACAGACAGCTGAGCCAAAGGTAGCAGCATGTTCCTGATGCCAACAACAGGCAAGGCCAGCGAGAAATACAGGTGTCTCCCAGCTGTGGAGAAGTTATTGCTCCTGTCACCCTTCCAGGACAGCTGTGTGTGTGCCAGGTTGGGAAAAATTAAATGGTTCTCTGTCCACTGCTCTGCCACAAGCTTACCACCCTCCTCTACTTTCCACAAAGTGGCCTGGGTGGCTAATTTTATGTCAGTTTGGACCATAGGATGCCCAGATATCTGGTCAGGTATTATTCTCAGTGTTTCTGGATGAAATTAACATTAAACCAGTGGAGTAAGTAAAACACAGTGCCCTCATGAGCATGAGTGGGCCTCATCCAATCCATCTGATGCCTAAGCAACATGAAAAGGCTGCTCCTTCCCCACACACGCACCAAAAAAGCAGCTGCTCATCTGACTGCTTCAATCTGGGACATCAGCTTTTTTTCTGCCTCCAGACTCAATGCATGAGCTTTTCCTGGTCTCAAGCTTGCTGTTTTCAGAGGACTGGAGGTGAGGCCCATGCATTATACAGAACTAGGGATCAAACCCTGGTCCCTATGCTTGCCAAGGCAGGCACTTAATTCATTGAGCTATCTTGCCAGCTCAGTGAATCTTTATAATAGGGGACTATATATCTGAAAGGGGTGACCAAAGTGTGCAGTGATGTTTACATTTTAAAATAAGCAGAACATTACCACTCACCCCCCTTGTCATCCTACCCTCACTTCAAACACACCCCAACATTCCAGCAACTCTCTGAAGCAGTTCTGGAAGTCCTCTTTCATGGATGACATCACAAGGTATGATAAAAATACCATGAACGCACCTAGTGTTCCAGTGGAAAAACAGCATGTAAAAAGCACTGCAGTGTGCTCTCAACCACCCTGTTCACCGGATCTGGCACCATGTGACTTCTGATTCTTCCCCAGAGCCAAAATGACCACAAAAGGTAAACATTTTTAATCAGCTTACAACATGGAGGCAGAGGCCAGCAAGATAGCTCAGCTGACTGAAGGGCCTGCTGAGATAAGCTTAAGCAAGCACAGGGACTGTGGCTTGATCCCCAGCACCATATGCTGTACTACTGTGTCAGCCCTGCCTTCAAAAAAAAGGGGAGGGGGGCTGGGGAGATAGCTCAGTAGAATAAGTGCTTGCCTGGCAAATGCAAGGACCTGAGTTCAATACCTAGTCCCGCAAAAAAAAAAAAAAGACATGGAGGAAGCCGCAACTACTTCAGAAAGTGGCAAGAATGATGGGATTAATGTGTTCAAAGCAAGAGGGAGCATTTCAAAGTTAGTGGTAATATGTTTTATGGTAGTGATTTTTAAATAAACATTCACTACATTTGTCAATCATATCTCATACATACACCCTATTGGCTGTCTCTCTCAGGAATGCTAGTAATAGTAACCCAAGGAAAGGTAATGACTTGGGTCCTGATCCTTCAGCTCTGCAAAGAGAATATACAGGGACCCAGATTCCAAGCAGAAAATCTTTCTTATTTTCTAGCTTGCTTTGGTGGAGGTGAGACCTACCCAGATGAAAGGGGCAACTCTGGGGTGCCAGGCTGGGTGGCAGCAGACAGGAGGGAGCAAAGACAAAAAACTTGGCTCAAAACCCAACATTTCTGCAAATGACCTGTTTGGTCTTGGCAGTTCACTTAAACTCTTTTGGGCCCCAGTGACTTCCTCTGTGAAATGGAGTGACAGCACTATAAAGTGTGGAGGATTAAATACAACACCAGTTGCAAAACACCCAGCACAGGACCCAGTACACAAACAAGGCTCAGGGACAGTTAGTTCTCTCCCCCTTTCCCTCTTCCTAATTTTCCTACCTCCAGTGGAATGCAGATGCCAGAGAAAGTAGGCCAATCAGACACCTACAGTAGCCTTGGATTATAGGGCACATCCCACCCACCCTCTTATTTCCTTCTCTTTTTTTTTTTTTTTTTTTTTTTTTTTGGTAGTTACCACTGCATTTATTTTTCTACAGCTAGTCTTTCTTCAACAAATCTGCCTTAAAGTTAAGCACAGAGTTAGAACTGGATCACTTGGCCCTTTCTCTTCTTGTCTCCTCCCAGTTCAAAGTGCTTGCATCTCTTAATGGCCAGCATTCTCTTCAATCTGCAGTTGGGCTCCACACACTCAAGCCTCAGCACAATCTTCTTTGTCGTTTTAGCCTTCTTTCGGAAAATGGGTTTCGAGACCCAAATCGCACCCCTGGGAGCTGAGCCTGCGCACCCGCAGCGGTAAGCTCCCTGCGCCCCTCTGCCCCGCTTCTGCGTTCCCGCGACTAACTTCCTGCTCCAGCCCAGACCCAAATCGCACCCCTGGGAGCTGAGCCCGCGCGCCGGCTGGGTCAGGATACTTGGCCTGCCTTCCCTTTCCCCGCCCCTCCCCCCCCTTTTTTTTTTTGAACCCCTCCAGCCCAAGCTCCAGCACTGAACCCATCAAATCGCCCGTTTTTCAAGGGCTCTT